>VXCM01001593.1:41828-64328 GCA_014773175.1 Lucifuga dentata
CACCAGTTCAAGCCTCCCTTCCCCCCTCCACCCCCCCCTCCTCACCCCTTCATGGCCTCACCTGCTGCCTTCACAGGCTTCCCTCTCAGCCCCACCAAGCTCAGCCACCACCCCCAGTTCTCCTACATCTGAGGAGCAGGGGGGGGCCGCAGCACCACCTTCTGATGAAGAAGGGGAACGGGAAATGGACTGGGTCTGCAACCTGGGCATGTCGAGCCAGCAGCAGAGCACAAAACGGATATTTGTGATGCGGAAGATGAGTAAGAAGAAAAAAATGGAAGAGGATGAATAAAGATGTTGAAGAGGAGATTGAGAAAGAAAAAAAACAAAACAAATGAAGATGAAAATAAAGTTTCGAGAACAAAGGTGACAACTATAATTCGCGACCTCTGTTGCGTGAGGGTTCACATCAGAGATTGCTTTCGATTGCCAGAGCAAGTTTGACTCTGAAAGACTTCCTGCAAAATCATGGCAGCCAATGGTCGAAAAAAAAACCCAAAACCAACAACTATTGGTTAAAACTACAAAGCTTTATAAGAGAGCATCACAAGAGTGAATGAGTTCAATAATGACGATTAGGAAAATTTTCATTAATGTGTCCGTTGCACATTACCGACTGTCATTTGTTACTTCAGTAATGTTCAGAGTATGAGATCATTCAAGGCTGGAAGTTGTTTGTCGTTGCTGTCGGGCCGCTCAGCCTTCCTTTCCCTTTATCATCGATGCCTTGTAGCACGTGCTAATGTGCTAGCCGTCAGATCTGCGTGTGTAAGCCATCCCAGTCTGTATTAACCAGGACTAATGCTCCTCTCCTTGTTTCAGGCAGTCCTGCTGCTGCCAACATCTTCCAGTGCCTTATAAACAGTCTACAGAGACATTACTTCAGGAGCTTAGGGATCGGAAATGTTTAATTGTTCTTGCAGCACTTAACCTTCAGACTCAGAATATGATGGGTGTATTATATACAGCGTCCTCCACAAGTATGGGCACCCTTGGTAAATAAAAGCAAAATTGATTGTAAAAAAAAAAAAAAAAAAAAACGTCTTTATGTTTATCCTCTTAATCTTTCACTCAAAATATTAACCGAAATATTAACCTGTAAAGTAAAATAATTCAAAGAAAAGAGAAATTCTTTTCATGAAACAAATGTTTTTATCATTTTACTTTAAAGGTTATATTTTTGTTCACATTTTGAATGAAAGATCAGGAGGATAAACAAAGACAGTTTTGTTTTCACAGCCCATTTAGCTTTTATTTACCAAGGGTGTACGTATTTGTGGAGGCCATGTAGACATGAGGATTATGCTTGTAGTTAAGTTTTAATTATAATAATACTCGACTTCAGTTTGCTTTCTAACTCAGAGTATGAATTTGCTTTAGCTACAGGCTGCACATTTAGGGCTTTGACTGAATGAGCTTTTTATGTACATAAAGAGTGAGTTGATATTTTGATAATCAATTTCTATTCACTATAGTACTTAATTCATAACAGTATTGTCACTGTTTACTGTAACTGCAATACAATCTAGATAGCCTCTGGGTTGCTGTGTTGTGTTTTTTTTTTTTTTTTTTTTTGCATTTAGGCTATACTCGCAATTAATGCATTTAATGTTTTAGATTAATGTTTTGGGAGTGGCATAGACTAAAAAAAATAAGATTGTTTTATGTTTTTACTTTTAAAAATGCTTCTCAGTGTTTGAAATAATCTGCTTACAGTATAATTGCTGGGCTATTGAGTGTTAGAGGCGTATTGTAATTGTTTTCAAATATCCATGTGAGATGAACTTTTCTCAGTGTATTGAAGCCTGTTGCTTCTCAGTTTTGATACATTCCTGCAGGGTGGATGCATAGCCTTGATTTTTTTGATTTTTTTTGTGTTTTTTTGATTTCCTGTTTGTAGTCGAGCTGCGTCTTTATATCCGTCACATTGGCTGGTATTTTACTCCAATCAGCACCAAAGACTGTTCGTTAATCATTTCTGAAGCATGGTCAATAATATTTCTCCATTCACCTCCAGCATACTGTTGCAGTTATCACTTATTGGAATATATTGTGAGATCTATATTTAAAAAAAAATAATTGAGGTTGAGGTTTTATTTTTCATAGCTTTTGTTTGGCAAATTGTATTTGGAATGTATAGATAATAAGCTGCTATATACTGATTATCTGCCACTTCGTAGCTGTGAATTTAGAGGACTAATCTCGTTCCTGCCCTGCGTTCTTTCTGTTGTATTGTAGTTCTGACAACTAGATACAACAGAAGTGGGTTTATTTTGATCATAGAGTATACTGAATGGTGTTCCTATATGCTAGTGCCTCTGTATATTGGCTTTGTTGTTTTGAAGTGATTGTAAACTGCTGTAATGGAAGTTGTGAGTTTTCATTTTTATTCTGTTGTGTTTTGATGTGTGTGCGTGTTTTTTTTTTTTTTTTTTTTTTTTTTTTTTTCTTTTTTTGTGCGTGTGCATTTAGCATCAGTATTTCGTCTTGAAACGTAGGCTGGGTTCAAATCTTGGATTCTGTAACCTGTGTGTCATTGATGTGTGTATTTTGTGTTTGTGGTTTTCTTCTGATGACACAGCTTTGTTTTCCGTTATTGGACTGTATTTGCAGCTCTTCGTACTGTACAACTAGTGCCTTCTTCAAAACAAAGTGGCAGACGGATGACGCCTTGCATCAAACTTTTTAGACTAGTTCTTTCTAAAGGGGATGAGCTCCTATTTTCAGATAATTAAACCCCAAAGGTGTTTATTAGACTAGATGATGTCTGAAAACAATCTCGTTTTTTCTTTTCTTTCTTTCTTTTTTTTTTTTTTTTTTTTNTTTTTTTTTTTTTTTTTTTACAGAATCCTAAGAAAGTACAAGTCAGGGAATGTTTATTGCGCTCACCAAGAACACCGTGCAGTACTCAAACAGAGCCTGGATGCACACAAATGCAAAGCTTTACTCTCACGTTGTGAATGTATTTGTGGAAGTCGAGACATCTGTTTTTTGGTTTGTGCCACTTATCGTAGCGTTTATGATGGCTTCTCTCTCTCTGTTTGGTTTGTTGACAGGAGTTCTTGTATGCAGCTATTACCAACAGTAGATAACATCGCGTGTTTCAGTCAGGAGTTGTTTCAAAATGCTTTATCAATCGTCACACTCAAAAGTTTAGGTCCAAAGTTGTCCCCTCTTCATACAGCATCTACTTAATTGTATTACAGTGTAATATATATATATATATTTTTTTTTTTGCTTTTGCTATGTTGCTTAAGTAATGGGTGTATTTTGTGTACTCGTCTAATATGCTACTGTGTTGACGATCCGTAGACAAATGAACGGAGCACGGGAACGTGTGCTGTCCAGCTTGGATTGTGGTTTATTAACATAACAGGATTCCGTTCATTTGAACGCTGTGGTGTGTAGTGATTCTCGTCTTGTCATTTCTTTTTCTTTTTTTCCTATCAGCTCAGCACCTGTGATGAGACACACACACACACACACACACACACACACACACACACACGCTTCAGCTCCGTGGTGCACCATAATCCCCACCACCATCACTTTGGGTTGATTGCGTTGGATCGCATCTTACCTCCCTGCAGCCTCATGCTGACAATTACATCATCAAAGTCACTACAGGGTCAGATAGATATAAAACTCATGAAGCACACGGGCTGAAAATTATTAAATATTTCCAAAATGTGAAGGAACATAGATGGATTGCCTTTATTAGGCCACATAAACCAATAGTCCTGTCAATAAACGTGTTCTGTCCAGGCCATTTTCATTAACATTTCAGAAATGAGGCTATAGTTTGGTTGCTTAAATCAAAAGATTTGGCCCTAAATCCGGTTCAGGCCTGCTTTCATTGGGTCCCCACATGACTAAACTACATGATTTGTAACATCTCATTTGGGTACTGGGCTGAAAAACACCTTTTTAAGTAGAATATCTGTATGTACCACACCTATCTAATTAATTATCAGGTTGACATTTATTGTATTTAGTCACAAATATGTAGACGCAATTGCTAAATTTAAACTGTTACTGTTCTAAAATATATGTAGATTGTGTGGCTTTATGATTTTGTTTTTGATTTTTCTTAAATGCTACACTAGTTTGACATGTAGCAACTGCACTGTGCAATATACAACAATATGAGGACTGGGAAAATGATTATTGTTTGGATGTAATAATGTGTGTCTTACCAGTTTGCGGTCGTTTTCTTTTCCCCCCTCTAGTTCTCAGTGAGTTTCAGTGTGACCAAGCCTTATGTACTTTGTCACAAAAAGCGGGTTCCTTCTTGGTGACTCTTATTGGTGAGTGTCAAATTATGAATTGATGGTGTAATATGTCAAGATTCACTTTGAATTAAAAAAGGATCTTTTGCTTTAGTCACTGCTTCTTGTCTTTGTTGCATTGAAATTATGCACAGCTGTAACATTTTGATTACTATCCAACAATGCATATACAGTGCCCTCCACAAATATTGGCACCCTTTGGTAAATAAAAGCAAAATGGGTTGTGAAAAATAATGTCTATGATTTATCCTCTTGATCTTTCATTCAAAATATTAACAAAAATATAACATTAAGTAAAATAATTGAAAAAAAATTGTTAACATGAAACAAATATTTTTTTCAAATGGCTTGGTGCTGTCTGTATATTTTGGAGACTTCCTGACCCCAAGACCCAACTAACATCTGCAAGTCTCCAGCTGTGATACTTGGAGATTTTTTAGCTACTTGAACCATGTCCTCACCTTGTGTGGGGCCAATATAACTCGTCCTCTTTCAGGATATATAACTAAAATAATTGTTTTATTGTTTTGGAAAATAGCTGTCAGTAACGTAACGTGTACATGAGTAGTATTTATTGGGCTCAAACATGCAAATTCACCAGTATGGTCCTTTAAAGGGTGTTAGGTTTGCATAGGGGGACGTGGATTGAGATTACTAAAATCCTGGTACGGCCTTGATCTCAGCAGTAAATACTATAAATCGGTCCCTGTGGGATCTGATCTGATAATGACTTTAATCCTACGATTAGTTTATTATAATCACTGTAGGACTCTACCCGGAACTTCCACCAGGGGGCGCCTGACTCCTGCTGCCAAAGTCCGTTTTCCAGCAGAGCGGTGTGGCGTCACAACCTGGATTGTTTTTTTGTCTTCTGTAATGATACAGAGGGCTTGACAAAATTAAAGGTGAGGGAAGGACACAGAAAATTAATGGTTTCTTCTTATATCTATGCTACGAATGTGGATTCATTAGTTGGACAGTTTCGGGTAGTCTGTTCCTGTGATTTTTACCGTAATTTACATCAAACACACAATGTTTCTACCTGCCAGGAACTGCGTTAAGCCAACTACAGTTAGCTAACCTAAGCCGGAAATTAGGTAGTTTACATTCAAAATAAAACTACCAGAAACTTACTACATATATCACAAAAAGAAAAGAATTACTGCTCAGTTCAAACAAAAAGAATGATAACTAAGTCTAGTCTGTGAAACGAAATGTGAAAAAACTTATGCTATGCCTAACGTAAGTTATTGTGCCTGTCTTATTATCTGAAGGATCTTTTTGAAAAAATGAGAAGTTTCTTTTGGATCTTTTAAACCTTGTTAATAGCCGCAGATCCGTATTGTTGTCTCCAAATCTTTTTTTTTTTTTTTTTTTTNTTTTTTTTTTTTTTTTTTTGATGTCTCTGAGTTCGAATTGATGCCATGTTTTAACTTTTATTGCATTTGAAAACTCCCTATTTTATGGAAGGAAAGTCCTTAAACTTTTTTCTTTTCCTTCAACTTTATTTACTTTCATGTTAACATGTGGATACATTTTCTTTTCCTTTCTACATTTTCTTTTCATTTTTTTTTTTTTATATTAACAATAATATCTATCTCTTTACTGCACCTCCTGGGAAATTGGAGGCTTTTATTTTGAATCCAGCCTCTGTGTTTCCGGTAATGTTCGGTATGCTTCTCATTTGCGAAAGGAGAGCGCCTTGCGGTCGCAGCAGGGACATCCGACTTGACACACATACACACACCTATACATACACACATACATACACACTCAAACACAAACGGTGAGACGCGTAAAGGAAACGGGAAAAACCCCTGATAGTTTGTTTCTGTCCGGACCCTCTCAGCCTCCCGGTAGGCTCATGGAGAACAGAGCCCCGCTTGGCCGCACCGGGGGCAGGTTGATCGGATGCCTTTCACCACAGCAGCGCCTTTAGATGATTTCCATTCAGGATTAATTGGTTGATCAATGGCTCCCAAACATGCGCTCCTTTCCAGCAGCGGCCCCGGGGACGGAGGGTCAAACGGAAAAGCCCTTAGCTCTTTCCCCCCAGCGGCATGGATCCTGGGCGCAGGGATGGTGGCCGTCTGCTCGCCGAGGAACGAGAAGGGGACGCGGGCGCTTGATGGGATGCTGGCCCGGTGTTTTCTGATCATNCGCCGAGGAACGAGAAGGGGACGCGGGCGCTTGATGGGATGCTGGCCCGGTGTTTTCTGATCATCGCTACGGTGCTGATGCTGATGATGCAATGCTCCTCAGCTGCTGACGGTAAGACGCGTCTGATGCTGTGCTAGTACCCAACCTGTAAGAGTGATCTTCCTGCCACAATATCCCCAAATTACCACACAACCTGTCCTCCTACTGAATGACTTAGAGAAACACTCCACACCCCTCTTTCTTGCTTTCTACCTATTATTACGCGTCCTTTTATCAGCCAATTTAGGGGACAATTGGTGTGTGAGAGAGTTCATTATATCCTGTTTGCTCTAAGTGACAACCAATCAAAACAGCAGTTGTTTCGGTTCGTCTGGAGCTGTTTTGGTGATGTATGAGGACTGTGTAGCTTATCTGATCATCTATATATATTCCACTCAGCTATGACTGTATTTTAAATGGTATAATATTTATTTAGATTGGTCTTATACGGGTACAAACTGATGTCATGTCCCCAGACACGCAGTCCGGGGCGTACGGTGGACCGCAGCGCTGCGCCTTGCGCGTCCACAGCGGCTGATTCAATTGTTTTCGTGCATTAAAGACGCAGGGGAAACTTTTTTTTTTATTCATTCATGGGGAATAGAGCTCCTAGGTCGTCAGCCTGAGATAGATCCATAGGGGAAAGCGTTTCATAGTCAGCGTTCACAAATTATTTATGATCTTCGTGCTCGCTCAGAAACAGAGCAGAGCACAAAAATAGCAGCAACCAGAGGAAAACATTTTTATTTATGTTTGGACTACAGATGACAATATTTTTTTTAAATCCAGCTTATATTAATTATTAATCACTATTTTGTAAATATTTTGCATAATCATTCATCTATTGGAAGAGTTTGAGCTTCCTAAGGAGAATCAGTAAAAGTGCAGACTAATTTTCAGGCTAATTACTGTGTTCTAAAGCTTTGAAAGGTGATTGGCTGAGCTCAGGATTCTTCCAGATCTTGAACCACAACTTAGCTGCAGGTGTTGCTGTCTGTCATTTGCAATTTAATTTTGAGTCCTAATTTATTAAAAACGTGGTTAGAGTGAGGAGCCACTGATTTTATTGCAGTTTTCTAAAAATTAAAGGTTAAGCAAAGTTACATCTTATAAATAGTTCTGTATGTGAAGCAGAAATCCACATTCCATTGTAAGTGCATTAAAGAGACACTGAATCCAAAGCTCTACAGCTACCAAAATTGGCTAATTAATTGGCTATTTTAATAAAATAATGTATTTTTGGGAACAGAAATAGTTTTTAGGCAATCCAAATAATTGCACATCAAACAGTCATATAAGACAGACTGATCATGTTTGTCAAAACAAGTAGAAAACTTGGGAATAGTTATAGGAAGCAAGATATGTTTGAGTGAAAATTTTAAGAAAATAACAATTAGAGGAGCGGCGACTTGTGTAGTAATTTGTATTTTGCACAAAAAAAAAGAGCAAAGGACAGTTCAGGTTTTAATGTGTATACTGTTGTTATAATTGCAAATGAAAAGATAATGCAACTAAATTAGTCACCTCAACAAACAATGGGTTATATAATAGAAGGTATAAAAGAGTAATTGCATTTGCCAAATAAACGTCCCTAAAAAGTTAGTTGTGGTTTGCATCAGGACAAATACCGAGTAGATTTATCAGCACTGTTGAACATGTGATTCTTCTGTGAAATAAAGGCAGAATGCGTCTTATTTCTTCACCCTCTTATGCAGGTTTTCATTCAAAAAAAGTAAATGAGGAGCAGCAGCTTCTTGAGGCTGGTTGAGTTATAATGAGAAATGGATTTCTGGCTGATTAACTGGTCGTTTTAGTTTTCTTGGTTTGCTGCTTGAGTAGATTGTTGAACGGTTAATAGGCTCAGTCAGCATGAAGGTTTCTCTAACCCAACTTAATGGCTGGCTGATTTGCTCAGTCGGCATCAGAAGGAGACCTTTTACCTCATATTGCCTTGCCACTCTCTGTTATTAAATTTTAAATAGCAAATCAATCCCACCCTCCCCTGTTTTAGCTTGACCACGCCTCCCTCAAATATTCAAAAATGCCTTCAATTGCTAAAAAAAACAAAACTAAAAAAACAAAAAAACAAAAAAAATGGGGGGGGGGNGGGGGGGGGGGCTGCCTGACAGAGAGGCATGGCCAAATCAAAGTGACAGTGACATATTGGTGTACTCTTGGGGCGTGGGATACATGGTGATGTCATGTATCGTCTCACCTCGTTTGAGATCTGGAGGGAAGTTACATAATGATTTTATTGGTAAAAATGGAAAGCAAAGCCTTTACCATGAACACTTCAGACTGGTACCAGAATAAATTGAGAGCATTATTAAGTGGCTTCACATACAACTTAATTAAAAAATAACTAAATAAATAAATAAAGTGAATTTAGTGTTAAGTTGTTCTTTAAAGCGCCATACCAATGATTCTGCATGCTTGAGCCCAATAAATACTACCCACATACGTTACTGCCAACCATTTTCCAAAACAAAAAAAATTATTTTTATTTTCTTGTTACTTTGCCAAATCTTGTAAGCTTTTAAAATCAAATATTCAGGTGATACACCCACCTTAAAATTCTGTGTTTCACTTGCTAACATTTACACACAATTGCAGAAGGCACGGTCGTTTTAATTTCTTGGTAAAGGCAATCTTATCCCGGGACTATATTCTCTGGTGGACACGTACATTTTCTTCCATGTAGCTCCAAGTTGTTTTGGTTTAATCAAGTAACTTTGACAAAAAAAAAAAAAAAAAAAAAGCCAAAGGTTTTGTTCGCTGTGATGAATTTCCTATTTCAAGTCTCCATTAAATGATTTTTATAGCGCATTGGAATGAAATGTGCTATAAAAAACCAATGGTTGTCTGGAAGGCAAGAAAAACAATTTTAATCCTTACCGTCTATGTATATTCTTGGAAAAAGGTTGGCAGTAATCTAATATGCATGGGAATTGTATTTATTGGGCTCAAATATGCAAAATCACTGGTATGGTCCTTTAAAGTGGAAGCCAATGAAGTACTGCAGACACACTCCGCCACTTCCCAGGTTGTCATTTAAGGCCAAAAAGGTGAGACTGAACCCCCTGATATCACAGCCTCCATTTGAAGCATTGAGATGAGAACTAATGGAGAGATAACGAGTAGAGATATATTGACAAAATATAAAGAAAAAGAGAAAAAATTTATCAGCCAGCCTCCCCCATTCAAATCAGAGCAAACCGCCCACTCTCTCTCAACATATCCTCTTGTCATGCTGCTGTGAATCTTAAATGCAACATTTTCTTTCTGCAGGAAATTGGACTCTCTGTTAGTTGCCTTGTTTCTCAAGCATTCCGCTATTTCAGGTCTCATTGTATTTTTATTTGTTCCAGCTCTGGCACCTGATGATGAAAGATGTGAATGTGTGTGTTTTATGTATGCCTTAGTGTATGTGTGTGTATGTGCGTGCGCCTGCGAGCACATATGTGTGTGTGTAGGTGTTTTCTTTAATAGGTCTACAGAGATCTTCATCCTCAGTCAATAGCTGAGATCTATTGGTCTGTGTTACCATGGGAACAGATCCGCAGCTAGTACTTTTCTCAATGTGTGTCTGCGTTTGTCAGTCAGGGACTGAAATAACATCGGAGTAAGTGGCAGGTTTGAGTCTGCTGCCTAATAATCAGTGTCAGATGACACACCATAGGGGATAAAAATGCTCTGTGAGATTTGTGGGGTTTGAACTGGGATCTCCCTCCTGCTTTCGGCTCTTGTGCATTTGCGGTCAGCACTGAACTGCACATAATGCAATCATTTACCAGAAATGTAGACAATCATAGACAATCGCAGAAACATTTTATCGTGCAGAGGATAAAATCCACAATGCCACATCTGCTTTGCTTCAGTTATTTAAATGCAAAGGTTGCATCTGGAATGTGCTCAAGGGAATAAAGGAAGATGAACCGCCACTGAGATCAGGCTGTAGCCAGCAACTCATTTGTTTAAAGTTAATAAGAGGAAGGGGTTGGCCTAATTTTTTTATTGCTTCCATAAATCTATAACAAGAGTTGTGTTAATATTTCATTGCCTTTTTTTTTTTTTTTTTTTTTTTTGTTAAATAGACAAATGGTTTAATGGCAAAATATGTCATGTAAATATAAAGACAGACATCAAGCAAATAGATGGCAAAAGAATTGGTGATTTAATACAGATACCAGTTTGATTTCAGACAAACCGGAACCTGGAGGGATAAGGTACAGTATCTTGTGTTCGAGCATAAAAGCATATTGACTGACCTGATGGGGACACAATTTATAGAAGCAAAGTTTGAAGTACAATATATCTCAGAGAGTGGTTCAATTTGACAAAATTTGGGTGGATGATGCATCTTCTTACTGATTTATTGTTTGAAAAAAGGCAATGTTGTCCTCATGGTGGCACTGGAATTAAAGGTCTAGATAAGGTAAGACACAAATATAAAGACACACATGAAACAAATAGTTCACTGTAGCATTGGTGATATCATTTTCACCAACTGGAACAGGGTCCCTTCTGGTTCATGAAGCTAATTTGGAACTGTTCAGAACCAGAGGAAAGGCAGGACCTGATGCGGGAACTGTGAAACATCATGAGTGGGCGTGTTTTATTCTACCTGCAAAAAAGTGAAAAACAATGGAGAAGTGTGTGTGTGTGTGTATGTGTGTGTTTGTGTGTAGTTGGTATTCAAGTAAACACTTTTAATAAGATGACACAAGCTTGCACATAAACAATTTGGTCCACCATCTTGCTTATTTCACTGATTTAATTGTGCTATTACTGAAAAAAAAAAAAAAAAAAAAAAACTTCCACTTTTACTTGCAATGCTTCCACTACAAATGAGTGGGCTGTTTGCTATTGGTACATTGGTTCCACTGATTAAAATACATATCATTGACTGACCTGATGGGGGCGCTATTTGTAAAGGTCAGTTTTGAAGCATGATATATGGAAACATGCAATAACATCAGTTGGACAGATGAGTGTAGAGGCAAAATTTGAAGCCTGATATCTTAGAGTGCGGTTCAGTTTGACCCAGTCTGGTGGTTGATGCATCTGGTCACTGTGTTTTATTGTTGAAAAATGGCACTGGTTGTCCTCATGGTGGCGCTGCAGGTAAATATCTACAACACATAAATATAGATCACTGTAATGTCACATCGATACTGGTGTGATTTTGAACAAACTAGAATGGCAAAATCAGACTAATCACTGGAATATAATCATGTGAGAGGGACTGTAAAGGATTTAATGTCTAGCCTCAGAGTCACTGATAAATCTCCTGCTGATCATCATTTATCTGTCATCAATTAAAGTGATAGATCGTGCTGATTTGGTGCAGTTCAGCCTCGCTCCTCTGTCTCCATGGAGAGTGGAAGAGTTGGCCGAGGACCAGAAATCTCAAAGTCTGAGCTCTGATTAAAAGTTTGCTGTCTGGAAAGAAAGAAAGAAAGAAAGAAAGAAAGAAAGAAAGAAAGAAAGAAAGAAAGAGCTTCTTCCTGAGGCTCAGTTTAACTTGGTAAAGTCTTTTTTTATAGTTTCTTTACATTTTTTATGAATGACTACTGGCCCATTAAAATAAAGAAGAGGACAAAACCTGCCACATGGTGAGATTTTGACCTTTTAAAGGTCATTTACAGTTGGTAGAGGCAGATCAGATCTTTTCATTTTTAGCAAAAATTAGATTTGTGCCACATCTTGTGTCAAATCTTGTTTCACCCAAAAGGAAACATTAATTTCGGCTATATTTTGATGATTCTTTGTCATAAACTGTTGAGCTCCCTGAAACTTAAATTTCTCATGCGATTATGTCAAACATAAGGAGTAAAGTGGGAAAAAATGCTTCCTAAATTTACTCCAAAAAAGTTTAGTGTTTGTTTTTTTTGAATGTGTAACTACTCTCAACCTTTCAGCTTTTTTCTTCCATGAAGTTTTCAGAAGTGAATTTTTCTCATTCATTTTTACTGTGAGATGATCCAGAGAAATGCAACAAATTCTCACTCATATTTTATGTTGATTGAGTAACCGACTAAACGTTTCAACTCTACATAGCAACAACAAAGGACAGCAGGAAGAAAAGAAAGCACGGTGAAGTTAAACAGCTCTTCTAAAGACTGAAGGCTTTGCCTCAGGCTCATGCTACATACTGCACATAAAGAGTTCATCATGATGAGCAATAAGATTTGGGCAGAAACTTAAAGGAACATACCAGCTATCAGGCATGTTTGAGCCTGATAAATACAAACCGCTTATATGTTATGTTATTGATAAGCATTTCCCAAAACATATGACTGAAGCGGTGCATTTTAGATTTTTTTTTTCCTACCATCAAGACCGCCATTGTTTTCATTAATTCCAGTACACTATTAAAATCAAAACACGTTTATGGTAAGTAATCCATCACAGCGAACATGACACCGATGAAGTTTTTTGTTGAAGTAATTTTGTTTAACTGATCCAACACGGAAGACAATGTGTCTCTGTCAGGAAATATAGTCCCAGGAGAAGACAGCTTTTAACAAGGAATTAAAATGAGCGTGCCTTCTACATTCATGCATAAACAGTTGGAAGGCAAAACATTGAATTTTAAGGTGGATGTATCACCTGAATATTTAATTGTGAAAGATTAGGGGATTTAGAAAATAACAGGAAAACTAAAATACGGCTTTTTGTTTTGGAAATTAGTTGTCAGTAACATTACATGTAGGAGGGTTGTATGTATTGGGCTTAAACATGCAAACTAGCCAGTATGGTCCTTTAACCAGCTGGGTGGGACGAACAGCCATCAATACTATTACTGCCTCAAGCAGAAAAGATGCGTATTGCAGCTTCAATTCACTCCAGCTGCTCACGCTCAGACCTCCACCTCTTCCTCTCTGCGTCGTCGCAACTCTTAACTCCTTCTTCTCGTCGTGTGGTAGAGCTGAGGGGATAAGCGAGGCGCCACGTGGAGGATTGTGGCGGGAATTGATCCAAAGCCAAAAGATCCTGCATGTGCTCCCAGAGGCAGAGCACTGCATCACTCCTGTCCGTGTTCTCAGCGGTACAGCAGCGGCGGCTCATTTTGCATAGCTCTGCTTGGCTGCTCTCCCGCTCTGTACTTCCCTGTGACGCTCTGATTGTGCTCTGCGGGAGCTCTTTCCACTGACACGGCATCAAATCACAACCGCCGGGATATTACTGACAGAGGCAGGCGGTGGAAAACTGAGGCGTTATCTTAAAACGCACCGCTTTCGACGGCGTTGTCAGTCTGTTTTCTAATATCCGTTATTTATGATGCATCCGTACCTTCACCTCGGCGTTTAATATCTCTACATTTCAGACTGGCAGCACTTCTCATTCTTCTCGGCTGTTGCCAGGCAGAAACACAGAGATGCAGATTTATTCAGCTCTGCTATGAAGCTCTGATGAACTCTGGCCTAACTCTGTTAGGCCTGAAGCCCTGCAACAAGCTGTGTTGTTTTGGTGAACTTGACCCAGCTAACCAGGCTGTTTTCCCAAAGCTACACATCTCTTATGGAGAGTTCTTATAAACATCAACCTTATTCTTACACACACACACACATGTAACTAACACGCACACACGCAACTACACAAACACACACACTCCTCTCAGTGCTCTCAGTTTCATCTGAGTAACAGAGGGCTCCTTTCTGTGGCACCATGGAGTTAATAGTCTATTTCTGGAATGTGTATGTGTGCGTGCAAGTGTGTGTTTGTGAGTGTGAGTGTGCGTGTACTTGAGTCTCTTGATTGACAAAGATTGAGAGGGTTCAAGACAGAGGGATCAAGAGAGCGAAAGAGCAGGAGAGAAAGAGATGCAGATCGTAAATTCCTCTCAGCTTGTACGCTAAATACATTACGCACATGATTACAAATCATGTGGGCAGGCAGAGGCTCTTCCGGATAATTTGATTTTATAATTCCAATTAGCCACAGTTCTTATTTTTCCTGATCTGTGGAGGCTCTAAGAGGTTGCATGTTTCCTCTCTGGTGTGTGTTTGGTGAGGTTAATTATTTTTCACACGGTCTCATGTAAGAAGCACTTTGAAGTGCAAAGCTTCTTCATGCTTCTCATGTTCAAAGCGTCTTCACGCGTGCAAAATACAAAATATCCAGTCTGTTTAGTGTCATGCAACGTGGTTTGTGAAACGCGTTCATCTTCAAATGTGTCTAACGGGAACTTTTATTGGTCTACATGTAGAACTGTGTAGCTGTTTATGCTGCACGCTCGTCATCTGTGTTCATGTGTGTGTTTGCTTCCTTCCAGATGTTATGCAGTACAGGAAAGTTGCTGCGTTTTAATTACTGTGTGTGTTGACTGATGGACATCTGTACTGTGTGTAATAAGGAAAGAAAACAGTGTGTGTGTGTGTGTGTGTGTGTGTGTGTGTGTGTGTGCTCGTGTGCTTAGCAGAAGGTACAAAGAAAGAGCAAATTAAAGAAAAACATCTTGTCCTCTCCCAGCTATTATTCTCTTTTTGCTTTCCTTGTGGCCTTTTTTCCTCCCACTTTGGAAAGTTTTATGTTGCTGCATCAGTTACATCAGATTCCAGTTTGTCTGGACAGAGAGCTGAGGTTCATGTCTGGTAGCGGTGACCCGAGACCCGACCCAGTAGGACATATATATGACAGTCAGGCCCGAGCCAAAATAGACCTGAACATAATTTGAGCCTATCCAAAATGCTGTCGACCTGAACAGAACCAAACAGAGAGAGAGAGAGAGAGAGAGAGAGAGAGAGAGAGAGAGAGAGAGAGAGAGAACACAGATGCTGGCAGCAGCATCACGCTCAACCAACTAAAGAGCAAATTTTCCCCTCCATTTTTGCACTTCATGCTCTTCATCTCACCTCAAAAAGCATTTTTCCTCCTGCAGCAATTCACACACCATGCGATCAGAATTAATATGGAGTAAGCTTGGTTCTGCTCAGATCCAATCAGATGTAACATTGTAATGTTGACAACTGGACCCAAGACCCAGGGCAGCAATCATGAGGCCCAACTCGACCCGGGCAGAATAAATGTAATCTGGACCTGACTTGATGCGGCTCCTGGTTTGGGTCTTAGTTATGAAGAAGCGAGTGGACCCATGAAGAGCTGTAGTTCATGGATGGGAAGCTAGCAGAAGGTTTTCATTCTTGTTGTTGTAGGACAAACACGGGCAGGAGCTGATGGAGGGTAGCAGACCAGGGACGTGGCTTTTGTTCTGGGGAGGTTTGGAGTCGGCCATTTTGACATGAATGTTAGCTTATAGGGGAGCAATCTATGTTCCCAGGGTGCTAAGTTCCCTGGGTCCCGTGTTCCCCAGTTCAATATTCTGTTAACACTCATTAAATGTGCGTTAACAGAATAACCCTAACCCTAACCCATTATTGCTCTATTGTGCTATAAAGAGCTGTGGAACACAGGACCCTGGGAACATACAGTAGGAATGACCCTGCTTACAGTCTTAGCCAATTTTAGCCAACTGGGGGAACCATGACACAGTTTGCAAGCAGATTTAGGATGCACTGCAGGCTGGATTTGAATGTATGATAGTTTGTTCTGAGATATAATAATTCTGGAGTCTGTACATAGGTGCTGCTTTATGTTAATTCTCATGGGACCCAAAATAATTGAACACCCCAAACCCCCATGTAATCTTTATGCCGTAACTACATCACCTTTTGACATCAATGGTGCACATTTCACTGTAATGAACAATGATTGATTAAAAGAAATCACATATTTAGGGTGAAAGTGGAGATCAGTGACACATGATACACACCACAAAAAAGAAAGTAAGCCATGTTAATGTAAAACATCCACATTATTCAACCTTTCTTGCTACATTGTGGGTAAGATTTAAAATGCTGCAGACTCAGAAAAGATCTTTTAGAGGAAACAGAATCTTTCTAGCGCTTTGAGTCACCTGCTCTCCCTTGTTTTAACGGCATCATGGGATAACCAGGGGAATCGTTTTGAATTTTAACGACAAATTTGTCAAATTTTCATCTTTGTTTTGTTATATTAATAGCTATCAACATTGCTTGACAGTGTTACAGAAACTAGAAACCAGACTTGGTGAATATGATCACACTGAGGTGGTGACAGTGCTTTCTGGATCTGGAATGTCAGTCAGTCATCATTTTACAGAGCTGTTGGAAATAGATTCTTGTTTCCAGATCTTATTAGAACGTTCATGGAATCAAGAAATCAATTATATCACACCAAGTTGGAAAACTCTTCAGTGTCAATGGGGGGTTTGTGCTTCTACCTGTATGATGGAATTCATATAAAAAAAGGGCTTTGTCTTGACCCCATTATGAAATCATTTTCATGGGGTGGTGAACCTGCACAGACAGAAATTGATAGATATCCCACTGATGCAGTGCACTCACTGTCACTGGTAATGATAACTGTAGAGATGAAGTACCAACCGTGGAATTGGAAATTTCCCCATCGGGGCGGAGGTGGAGTGCTGAAAGACAGCAGAAATCAGACAAGCAGGGAGCAAGTGTCATTTCCTGATTGGTTAAATAAGAATTGAAGAGGCAGGAAAGTTTGAATGAGAGTAAAGCTGACAGCGTGGGAAAAAAAAAGATAGCGAGAGAACGAAAGGCTTTGTCTTCCTCACTGAACTTTATCTGCTGCTTGTGGAAAGCTACGAGGAAGACATGACACTCAGTTATGGCACCATCTTCATCTGCATCATCATCATCAGAAGTAGGGCTGTAATTCAAAGAAATGAAAACCAAACAACTTTAGAGCCATGCTGGATTTTTGGGGTCGATACCAATATCTCTTGATAATATAGGCTTTATGATATATTGGCCTGGCTCCACACTTTAGTTTTGTAATGCTTCAGCCTTCACGCATGCAGTCATTGGTGATCAAAGCTGATGAAAAGCTTATTTATCTTCTCCTGCGAGTCTCTGGATTTGGCTTTTCTTGCAAGATGACCTCAGCTGAGGGCATTGCTTCTACCTGCTGAGTTTTCTCAGAAAGAGAATCGAGGCTGCTTGGACAATTTTCCTCTCGCCTCTGAGCTGCAGGACTTGTGCACAAGAGAGCTATTCTTCATCCGTCTCTGAAATGAAATGAAATCAAAATGAGGCTTTTGTCTGAACCCCTGCTGTCCTTATAAAGCATAAATACAGCCACAACGATTCAGGAACGTGTCTTCAAAAGCCTTTGTGTTCGGCACAAACTCAATCTGTGATTTTGTCTTCAAGGTGTGTCTGTATCATTCATTTGAGACTAGGCTCCAATTACTCCACAACTCGATTCAAATCCAGAGCCTTAGAAAATCTTCCAGCACGCCTGAGAATACCATCAAACTTTTGATGACTGCCAGAAAAAAATCAGTGTGTTAAAACGAAACATCTGAGTTAGAGGCTTTTGTTGGAGCTTGATGAGTTATTCATACCCAAAGGAGGTTGTTCCAACCTCCAAACAAGCCAACAGACAGATAGCAGGGATTTATTTCTACTGTAGCAAAAAGAAAGAGAGACAGACAGACAGAATGAAAATTTAATCAGACCTCGTTTCTTAAGGGTCGCTGCAGGATTTATGGCTGCTTGGCCGTCTCTCCTTTTCTCCTTCAACTCATCTGTGTTACTGCAGCTGCTCACCTTCCTCCTGCACTCCATCACTCACTCAGCATGTGTGTGTGTGTGTGTGTCTATCTGTCTGTCTGTCCAACTGTCTTTCTATTTATGATGTCTGATGTGTCATGTGGCCCTGAAATCACGGGTGTGTGTGTGTGTGTGTGTATATACAACATTCAGATTTTCCAATCCCGTCTAGGGGTGCAGGTGTTCCGTTATTGTGTATTTGTAGCTCAGCAGTAATGCATGGCTTGCATTCTCTCCTCTGCTGCTAAGTTCAACCACATTCAGCTTCAATCCATCTGCCAGTGACCTTTCCACGACCACCAATGACAGAATAATTGCATGTGACGTAAGCAAAAGCGACACAACGATGGAGTGAAGAGCAATTTCCTGACCTTAAAATTGAACTGGTGCTTCCTGCTTTGTTTTTTTTTTTTTTTTTTTNTTTTTTTTTTTTTTTTTTCCTTCAGAGTAGAATGTGAGCTAGTGCCTTCTTCTTCTTCTTCCTCAAATCCATTGCTGCAAAATGTGGCTGGTCTGTCCTGGGCGCTTCTTGATGATGCTTGTTGCTTTGCCACGCCGTTCCACGCGCTCACCAAGAGGCAGGGCAAAGCACTCTAACAGTGGTGCCTGCAGAAGATTTTTTAGGGGGATGGAGCCAGAGATAATGTTTGGGGTGCTGCACCACAAAGGCTATAGAATTATTATATATGATATTATAGTCTATATATTCATCTACTGTTTGATGCCTTGGCTGAATTTTCACATTAGATCAGAGATTAATGTATATAATCTGTCATGTTCTTGAGCCTTTTGAAAAATATGGCATAATGGCCATAGCAAGAGTGAAAGTTATGAAATGCACTTAGTTGGTGTTAGGTGGTGTCCTGCGTATTTTTTTTTTTTTTTTTTTNTTTTTTTTTTTTTTTTTATAGGATCATTATAAAGAAATGACAGTAAAAATTTGTTGAACTTTACAATCCAAACATTCTATTATTGTTCATCCTGTCAGACTATAATATTATTGGGAGCGCTTTTGGAAAGAGAAAGAAGGAGAAATCAGCTCTCATTCCAAGTCCGGAAGCAATTAAGAATATATCCTTAAAAAATGCAAAATTGCTCTTTATTTGATCTATTCCTCTTCATTTTGTGGTATTGTAGTTATTACATTACATTACATTACAGCAGTCAGGTTGGCCACTTTTTTTTTTTTTTTTTTTTTTTTTTTGTATTCTGTGATATTGTGGCCAGTATCTCAATAGTTCTACCTTAACTTAGATATTAGCCAGTTGGAAGCCATTGGGAAGACCAGTAAGTTTAACATGGTGACTGTAGCTTTCTATGCTATTTGTTGCTATACTATTCTAATCAATGTTGTAATAAACCTCATTTTCTGCTTTCGTATTGCAATTGTTGCCTAAGCCACAGTGGAAAAGCAGCTTCATTTATAGGAAGGGAATTTATTAGTATATTTTTAATCTGATTCCTACTAAATGAATTGAAATGTCAAATTTTATCATCATATAAGTGATAGAAGCTCAGATTTGAAGTAATAGAGGCTGTTGCAATATGTTGATATTATTGTAAAGTTACCTTCTTTGTCTTCACTTGACTCCACTGCATCTCTGCTGTTGCCATGGTAAAGTTAGAAGTAATATAAAAATGCATAGAAACAGCTTAGCCTGAGTTTGACCTCAGGCAGGATTTTGGATTTTATGTAAATGGAAGCTAAATCTGCGCGCTTTCAGAACTGCAATAATTCAGGCTGTGAAATGTTTGGACAAGATATTATTTGCATATATTTTGTTTTTATTTAAATGCCAACCTGGATTATTTTTGAATAAATAAAGCATTCCTCTGCATGCATTTCAAACCACTCCATGCACAAGTTGAAGTCTTGCAATCGGCATCAATTAAGTAGATCCATTTCCACATGGCAGCATATTTTCCTTATGGCTGTCTGCTGGACCGGAGTTGGATCGCTGCATGTAAACATAAAAGTTGCTTTCATTGAGGAAGGTAATTATTCCCTTCAGGTAAATCAAAGTCAGTCCACATGGTTGTTAACCTGCCCACTGCACTCTGCTGTCTATTTACCAGCCCTGAGAAATAATCTACATAAAATATTCATAACGGTGCATAATCAGACATGTTCAAGATCCAGTTTAGGCATTAGGAAGCTGTAAAGCATCTGTGGAGTTTAGAGCCTCGTCAGGATTCCTGGGAGAGGGAAATGTTCAAAACTAGCAGGACCACTGATGGAGGAGAGTCCATACAGACGAATTTCTAATATTTGATGTAAAGGTCATAGATTATCTACTGCTGAGGCACATTATGAATCCAGAGCCTGAGTTTAACCCTCTGGAGTCTGAGTCTGAGTCTGAGTCTGAGTTTTTTTTTTTTGNTTTTTTTTTTTTTACAGTTTTACTTATTGAATTCAGCTTTGCCCCCCTAAAAACAAAATGCACTGTAAAAAAATCTTTACTGAAGAGGATGACAAATTTTAGCTTGATTTATAGTTTAGGTTTGAAGTAAAAGTGCTGAGTTTGGTGGTAAAACAACTTTAGAAATTTTCTGATGTTGAACCTTGCAATGTGTTTTATGATTGTGTGTGTGTGTGTGCACGTATGCAGCCAGTTTCAATCCGTTACACAACAGATGGAGGAAGATTTGTGTAGATTTCATTCTTTTTACCATAATTGGAAAGGTGCAAAGCTCTTATTTCCATTGCCATCTTCATCCTCTCATCATCATCATCACTGGGTTGAATCTGCGACTGAAGGAAGGTGTGAACTCTGAGTCAAAAGATAAAGAGGTGGAGATGAAAGCGATCCAGGCTGAAGAGGCACAGGGAGAGAAAGTTACGCAAAGGATAATGGCAACTACACTTAATCACGATAATGCCTGTGATTGCTACAGTCAGTAATGAAATGGCACTCTGTACTTACGCCATAAGCTCACACACACACACACCTATACACACACACACATACACACACAACTATATTCACACACACAGGATAGTGAACTACACAGGGGATGCAGAAAGGGCAAACTCACATCAGACACTTTGAGCCAATCACATTCATCCAGCGTACTTATTGGCTCTGCAGAGTCACATGTCACACCCTGCAGCAGTTTTGGCCAGCGTTACACTTGGAAATCAATATTCTTTCATAAACGCACACACTTACTATGTACAGAGCGACATACACTCGTGCATATTTTAAAAGTCCTCAATTAAAGTGTTTGTAAGTGTTTTGTATTAGGGTGATTGTGTGTGTGTGTGAGTGTACACTTGTGTCAGAGCATGAGTGTATGACACGTTGGTGTGTGTACTTGAGTTAATAGGAATTCATAATCAAATTAGAGCTTCTTCCGTGTGTGTGTGTGTGTGTGTGTGTGTGTGTGTGACATTACAGAGATGCTTGTCCTCTTTTCTGTCATCCCTCAGAGGAAGGAGTCTTCAGTAATGTGACAGTATGCTTTTGTTTTTATAAAAACTGTGGATTCTGACACACACATGAAGCCATGAAAACACACAGATGCGACACAGATGGAGTTTAGAGCCTGGATTTTTAAATGAATTGATATTCAGATATTCTGGGGTCAGAGGTCAGATGTGGCTATTGGCATTGTTTATATCGTTTGTTATATGTTTGGATGTTTTATCATGTAGTTTTGGGTAATGTGATTAGATTTTTGTAATGTTACTTAATTTTATTTTGTCTTATTTTATTTTTCTTTTTAATATATATATGTGATTTTATGTTTGATTGAATGGATCCCAGGAAAGAATAGCTGTTGCTGAGGCATCAACTAATGGGGATCCAGTTGAATAAACAACAATATATGCAGCATATTGATAAAAGTGTGCTACATTAAATTACATCAGATTTACATAGAGACTTACATGGATAAAAATGGTAAATGTCATTTAAAGGGGACATATTATAAAACATTTTCTATTTTTTGTATAGGGGTCTAATTTGAAACACTCACAATGCTTTAATATGTAAAAAAAAAACCCAAAACAAAACATTTTGATCCACTTCTACTCTACATTGCTGCAGCACCACTATGCACACTGAGTGAAAACTCTTTGTTTTAGCTACTGTCTCTTTAAAGCCCTCCCCCCACCCAAAAGCCTGCTCTGCTCTGATTGGCCAGTTGCATCTACCAACTGCACAACATCGCTGCTGGCCAAATGCTGCAGGTGTGTTAGTGGATAAATTCATGTGTCACGTGTTACATGTTGACATCAACATGTTACAGAAGCAAAGGACCAATCAAAATGAAGCTTTCAGGGCTGTTCAGGCTCTTCAGTCCTGCAGTTCTTGAACCTCAACTTTTGCAACTTTGACAACTCTATTACTATAAAATTAAAATATATATTACTATAAAAATAAGGG
>VXCM01001593.1:69328-147988 GCA_014773175.1 Lucifuga dentata
GAGTATTTGATTTTGAAAGGTTAGGGTATCTGGCAAAATAACAGGAAAATTAAATTATGGTTTCATATTTTGGAAAATGGTTGGCAGTAATGTGATGTAATACGGGTAATATTTATTGGGCTCAAACATGCAAAGCTATCCATATGGCCCTTTATTTTATGGTCCTTTTGCTATGTGTTCTTCAAAGATCCTGATCCTGGACTTGCAGAGGTTCCCACTATAAATGTAAAGTCATCATAAACTAGCCAGGTGTGACAGTCCCCAGTGAATATAGACTGAAAGTGCTAACATCACACATGTTAAAAACTTTTGAAAAACTTGTTTTATATAAACTTATTTTTAAAAAAGACTCCTCCGATTTCCTGTCGAGCATCCAGGACATGGTGCAATGATCTTCCTGCTCTATGGGCCGTACCACCATATGAAAAATGCAGAATTATTTTTGCTTTCTCCAAATGTGTTCAACAACAATCATCGCCTCCTGCTGGGAAATATGGTGAAGGCAGCGAGCGTGAAGGCCCCCATGGCGTCTGGGATTATAGAGCAGCGCGCTGGAAGGCTCGCACGCCTCCCTGGCTGCATGTCTGAGACAGAGCCCACAACCACAGCAGAACAATAAAAATGATACTGAGCTTAACAGGAGGTGCTGCATGTTTCTGAATGAACCCCAAAAACCCATGAATAAGAAAGAGGGATGAGGTACGTACAGAATTACAGATGATTGATCAGTATTGGTTGACATTTTGGTCGGCAAACCCATTTCAATGCATACAAAATGGAAAAAGTTTCACAGGATGAGTGCAGCTATCCCACTAAAACACTAAAGGAAACTATTCAGGCCGACGGAGTATAACACAATTTAACATGCATGAAGGACCAAATAATTAATAAGCTGAAGAAGGTAAAGAAGGAGAATATAGACTACAAGAGAGACTGTGCAAAAATAAAGCTGGACAGAATTATGAGGTTGTTCATTTGTCTCCCAGGGTAATATGAATGCAGAATGTGTCAAAGGGGCCTATTTAAAAAAAATATATGTATAACAGGCACAAGATTCCTCTAAGATTTATGATTTCAAGGCTTATCTTCAACTCCTGCAAAACAACTGATTTTAAGCGTGCAGCTTTAAACAGCGAGCAGATATGAATATTCAGGGCAGCACAGTAGTGCAGGTGTTAGCACTGTTGCCTCACAACAAGAAGGTCCTGGGTTCTGTGGGGAGTTTGCACCTTTTCCTCACGTTTATGTGGATTTGGTCTGGCTATTCCATTCTCCTCCACCATCAAAACTCATGTTAGGTTTGTACTGTGTTAAGTTGATACTCCTACATGCCCTCAACCAAGACACTCGGCTGTAGACTTGGACTTGGTGCCTGGAAACTATAGTAAGGATGAATCAAATGCAAAGGATGAATGTTCTTAAAAATTAAGTTCAAAAGATGGCTTATAGTATGGACCTTAGGGTAATACAAAAGCCCTGATTCTCCAAATTTAATAATGAAAAGAACATACTCGTGATTTTGGAGGTTTGAGTCTAATAAATACTGTCCGCATTCAATTTATTACTACCAACCATTTTACAAAATATAAAACATTTTTTTAGTTTTGATGTTATTTTACTAAATCCTCTACTGTTTCAAAACCAAATGTTCAGGTGATTGTAAAGACATGGCTGTGTTAATTTCTCAATAAAAGCAGGTTTCTCCTGGGACTATATTTCCTGATGGAGAGATACACTTTCTTCTGTGTAACTCTGTTTTTGGATCAGTTAAATGATGTAACTTTGAAAAAAAAATTAAAGTATGTTTTGTTTGCAGTGGATTAAGAAGATAGTATTCTAATTCTATCTTATTCTGTCCAACCTCAAACCAGAACCTGATTTTAAATGACCATACCAGTGGCTTTGCATGTTTGAGCCCAATAAATACAAACCACGTACACGTTACATTGTTGCCGGCCCTTTTCCAAAACATACTATGGTAGCTGTAGATTTTTGAATAGTTTTTCCTACCTTCCAGGCAGCCATTGGTTTCATTTTATTCCAGTAAATTAAAAAAAAAAAAAAAAAAAAAACAATTTGTAGAGACTTGAAAGTGCTTGACATGTAAGCCATTACAGTGAACCAGATGCTGTTCTTATTTATGAATCTCAGTGGATCTCAAGCACATTTTAAGTCTCTACAGGTTGATGTTTTATAGGGGAATGAACTGAAACCAATGGCGTTCTGGAAGGCAGAGAAAACAATTCTGATATTTACTGCTCCTGCAGTATATTTTGGAAAATAATGTAGCATGTATGCAAGTTGTATTTATTGGGCTCAAACATGCAAAATCACCTTTATGGTCCTTAAAGCCATGAAACACCACTCGACAGCTCATAGAGAGCAAAAGTCCAGTCTCCAAAGATCTGGAGATTTATGCATCACAGAACTCCAAATGTGGCCTTTTCTTTCTGGGTTGGTGTCCAGACTGTCCAACTACGATGAATGTCTGTGAGCAAGTTGTGTCATTGTTGGTAACCATGTCATCAGATGCCGCATGGACAGATGCCTTATTGTGTTACGGATTGATATCTATCTGGTAATTGGTTTTACGTGATATTAAGTTTCATATAAATTAATCTCTTCATGTTTTGATATCTGCCATCACCAGAAGCAACCGCCAATGCATTCAGGCTAAAGTCATCAGTTAACATGGACACAAGTTATTCCAGAGCACCAGAAAACCTACAATGAACTAAGTGAAGCTAAAATCTCTGTGGAGCTGCAGATCCTTTCACATTACAAATCATCTTTTCACATTTCAAAGAGAAATTTGGTGTTAATATCTATATCAAACTTGTTTATTTCAGATTTACATATTTACAGCAAGGTTCGTGCTGGTAATACAGTATGCTGAGAGGTGGTGGGATATCAACTACCCAGCGGAAAACAAAATGACCAGCCAACATGGAAACTGGCTATTAAACTTGCTAGAAGAGCAAAACTATCATCTATATGGAAATGTTTCAGGCGTCTGAGCTGATTCCTGACAATTCCTCCTCACCAGAACTCGCCAGATGGGAAGCTGTTGAGAACATGAACAGCATTAGCTTCAGCCAGCTGGGCGAGTGATGAGAACTGTTTAGGAATATTTACATAATCTGTCGCTTTCTGTCTTCCTTTTATGTTTTACAGCCTTAGTCTGTACATAGCTACAACTAATTTACAATCTATATACGTGTAAATGTTGCCATGATATTCTGTGTGTGTGAGCATGTGGGTGGGTTAAGTTTCATGAAGCTCAGTGCATTTTTTAAAAATCGCTGGAAATGAAGTACGTTTAGTTTTGTATTGCATCTCTTTATATGGACGTTGACTTTTCCTCCCGTCTCCTTAAAGCCGTAAAGATAATCAGTTGTTGTACAGCGTGAATGTAGGGCAATTTTTGAGCTCCTAAGCGTCTCGGTGGCTTGCAGCCCCTATTGTCCACTTGGCTAGACAGTTACGTAGACATTGCTGCACTGTTGTGGCTGAGTGTGTGTATCTGTGGCTTCAGTGCCAGTGTGATGTTCTGAATCTGTGTGTGAGGCAGAAAGAAGAGCAATAAGTGGAGAGCGAGTTGGATTTTGTGTATTTTGTGTGTGTGTGTGTGTGTGTGTATGTAAGTGCATGATGGGAGTGAGTGGGGATAAAGTGTGTCTGCCAGTGTGTATTTTTGCCACTGAAAACGTAGCCTGTCTGAGTGTTTGTGAGTACCCGACCGTCACCGTGCTGAAGTCTATTTCTGTGCCCCAGAATAAATGGCCCTTGGCTTGTGTGTTCGCGTGTGTGTTGAGAGTGCGTGTGTCAATTAAGACTTGAACCAAAGCTTGTGTTTCCCTGCACGTGCGTCTAGCAGCCCAGGATGTCTCCATGGTTGTGTTTATGCTAGACTGGCTGACCTACCGAGTGCCCCAGAGCGAGTCACATGACCATGTTAGCTTTGCACACAGGAACCTGCGACTGAGTAGCACAGATGCGACGCCATGCTGCCCCAGGCCTGCTTGCATGTGTGTTTTTGCACGTATGTCCATGTCTGTTTGTCTTAATTATTGAAAAACTACACACCTATGCCTGATTATAATTTTATTTGTGCTTTAATGTGCCTCCTCTTGCTGAACTCTGTCAGGTTTATCCTCTCTGTAGAACACGTGAGGAGGATTTATCATTATGTAACAAAACTTAATCCCAAAAATTAAATTGCTTCAGAATGTTCATAGTTATTGGCAGTTTTTTTCCCCCGTGTCCTCCATTTCCCTTTTTCCCACTGAGATGCAACCACAAGAAGTTGATCCAGAAATGAAGAGAGCAAGAGTGTAAACAAGACTGCTGTTACTACATGGAAAACGGTAGGCGACATCACCTCTCCTCTATTGATTTCAAATTAAACACCAGAGGCCCCCTCCTGCAAAGTGACACGCGATGCACAATCTTGTGAAATTTTGCATTCGTGTATGATCACCATGAACTTTTGATCAATCCAGCAAAGTAGAAAATTTTTGTTTGACCTTTGATTGATTTCGTTTTCGTCTGACAATAACCAATCAACAAGGGGGTGGGGGGCACTGATGGACCACATTACATACCAACAAACTTAGTCACTGAAGCCTAAATTTCCAATACGTATCTTATTGAACCATTGCCCCTTCTTATTTTTTTCACTATAGAAGCTGAATGATTAAACAACCATGTGACAAAAAGACAACCTTTTTATCTGATTTGATATTAATATTGTGAAAACATACAAGAATGATTTTACATAGTAGAAACAGGGAATGCACTTTTAAAGTTGATGCATGCAGCAGCAAAATAATATTACTATAACTTTTGTGTTTTATATTTATTTGATAATATATAGAACTTGGGCAGGGGTTGTGTTTAATGTTGCTTATTATGGCAATTGTCATTCCACAAGTGCGATTAGAACTGGGATTCATTTTGGAACTGCGTGCATTGCTTGCCCTGCATCCAGCCTGTCACATGGGATGACTTGTGGCTCATTGTCGTTCATCACTTAACATGTGTTGAGTTATTAGACTGTTCTACAGAGCAATGCAGCAGACTTTAGTCCAACATAATAACATGATACTCAGTTTACAGATGATGTTGTCAGTATAGCTGCAATAAATTTTCACTATTTGGAATACTTGTCAAAAAATGCTATTAGCGAATATCCACTAAAAGTGAATGTTCCCTGTGCCAGAAGTAGAAGTTCAGCAAGTGATAGCAGCCAAAAATGTTTTGCAAGCTGGTAATGAATCACAAAAATTTGAATTTTAATTGATAAGACTGATGTAAATTTGCATCATACATAACTAGTAGCTAGATGTTGACAGTTGTCATGACCTTTGTGGAAAGAAAAGTCTGCTGGAGTAACCGAGGAATTCACAGATGAACTAATAATTTGACATCAGGTTTATGAAATCTATGAACTCTGTCACATGCTGCTGGAAACCATTAACAGCATTAACAAAATCCTGTTTAACCATAGGATTGTCAGGTAAAAGCAGTTTACATCTCTCTTTGTGCAGTGAACCAATCACAGGGACGAGCAGATGGCCCCGTTAGCTGAACAGCTAATGGAGAAAAGTCAGATTTCTTAACAATATAAATGGTGTAATAGAGAGCGGAATGACATGATAAGCTTCCTGGGAATCCGAGCAGGAGTAAGCAGCAGGCAGGCAGCTAAAGAATGCCAGGCTATGCAAGATGCCCGACAAGAAGCAAAGTAAGACGGGGCAGCCTGCCAAGCAGCCAGATATGAACGTAACCTAACCAAGTAATAATAGCCCAGCAGACTGTCCTGGATTATTTTGTTCTACTAAGGCACCTGGCAGTTTTAAGCAGCCGACACAGAAGTATAGTACAACTTTGCTGCCAACTTGCTGACATTTCTGGAATGCATTATAATAATCCTCTGCCATTATTTGACAACTGTCTTTACCCACCAACCGTCCTCATCTACTTTTACTGAATCAAAATCACTGTAGTTTGTTGTATTTTGTTAATGTTCATGTTGGCGCTAAGAACTTTCCTCATTGTTTTCATCAAATTCTGCTCTCTTGCTGATGATCATACACTTCCTGTCGAACATCATTCAGCTGATGGTGTTTGGTTTTCTTTGGTACATGAGGTTTGCTTTCCTATTTACTGTGAGTACAGGGTCAGGTGCATCAAGGCATTTAATAAAAAAAGTCTCCACAAGATGAAAAATCACTTTAGACACAAATGAGTGAAGGACTGCAAGTATTTTTGCTTCACTACTTTACACTGCTGGCTAAATGAGGCATTAGTTTGTTTCATTGCATAAGAGACAAAACAGTGTGTGGTTGTAAAGAAAATCTTCACACTGTTGTATATTGCCTTCATTTTTTAAAATTTTTTATTATACTTTAATCTTTTATCCCAAATATCCAGTTTGCCATGAGCTGATGTGATCTAATCCTTCTATTCCATCTATTGTGCTGCTGTGCTAGTGCTTTCCTCTCTTTTCACCTCTTTTATTGTGTTTCATTGCAGTGTTGATCCTCTTCACTATAAGCTGCTGTGGAAATCCTGCAGCCAAATATCTGATTAAAGTCAACATGTCATTGTTTAAAAATAGCATATATTTTAAAGGATGATAATACAGTTTTTACATTAATTAATTAATATATTTTAGCTTTCTTTGTGAGATCACAGTGGCAGCAAGAATCCATTGGGGAAAAACTGTCTGTGGTTGTTTTATAGTATTAATAATGGATTGCTCTGTTGTGGATGGTTTGATGTAGGTCAGCCAGCAGGGGGCCGGACCTTCTGTGCCCACTGGCTTCTTTCATGTGATATATGACTCATAGCTGATGCTAACTCTTACTGCATCTGCCGAGGATGTAGTAATTTCTATACTGCTCATTGTTTGTTGTTTTTTTAATCAAGATAAAAGTTATTTTTGTTTTACGTCACCACTCAGTGACGTAAAACACAGTAGTGTAGTCCTTTAGTTTTTTAAAAGGGACATTTCATACAGATTTCCATGTTCTTATTTTCATTTGCAACAATTTAATATTCAAACCCACACATTGACCCTCTTCTACTCTCCCTGCTGCAGCACTGCTATGCAAACTGAGTGAAAACAGGCCAGTTTTGTCCCTTTAAGACCCCCCTGTTGAAATGCCCGCTCTGTTCTGATTGGCCAGCTGCATCAGGCCTGAGCGGCACACCACAGGCTGTGAAACATGGATGCTGGACAAACTCACTCACTAGCCTCGTACTTGGTGGATGTGTCTGTTATGTGATGATGTCAACACGTTACAGTAAAGGAAGCTTTCAGACAGTTCAGGACTTTTGGGTTTGTACTGGTTCATTTCAAGCACCGTAAATCTCACGTTTTGAGACTTTGACAAAGTTCAACACAAACCTCTCCTATTTTACACTATAAAAATGAGGGAAAATAACAAAAAGCATAATAATAATATCCTGTTTAAGAGTTTAGGACTGTCTTTAAATTAGAGGAGACGTCCAGGACAGATATCAGGACACATCATCTTCAAGGTTTACATTAAATGTTGTGTCTTCTACAAATTAATCACATTAAACAGAAACCAATGAAAGAAGCACATATGTGCTCCATAGCTGAAATGTAGAACTTGTTTTATTTATTCGTTGTAGGGATGAGTAACAGCTCTTTTTGTATTTTAAATGCCTATTCTGCCTTTGCTGTGTCGCTTGTTCATGCAGCCAGCTAAACCTTTGTAATTCACAGTGATCATAATTTTATGATGATAGACTAATAAACAATTTAAGGGAACCATTTTTCATTTATCCTTGATATGCTGCCATGCTGTGTTAAGCCCTCATGTGTGGTTTCATCCTGCTATTAAAAATAATGTCTAATGCCCGCTCTTATCATAAGCTGATGTTACTATAGGTTTGTCTGATTATTTGATTTTGCGTGTTGAAAGGATGATTGTGAAAATGTGTTTTATTATGTCTGACTGGAGGCCAAGGACTGTGAGACTAAATAAATAAATCTGTGTTTGCTTCATTTTATCAGTACATATTGTGATGTTCTGGTCCATAAAATCCTTCTCAGTATAATTTTCCATGATTTTATTACATGAATTCACTTTGCTCTCAGTTCACATTTAAATTTGAATATTGATTCATCCTTATTAAAGCTCCTTGTGACTGCAGCAGCATTTCTGCTCAGGACAGCACAGACGTCACATAAGAACAGAACACTCTGTTTCCTTCTTTATCTGTGGTAATGGTTACCTTGGTGACAGCATCCCTGTGGTTTCCGTGGAGACCTTGCAGCAGAAGCAGGCCTCTGTCAAGTTGAATGGAGGTATTGATTTACAGTTACTTCAAATAGGTTATGTCTGCTTCTCTGTATTGTTTCTGCTCTTCTAGTGATTGGCCTGGCATTTGAGTGGATTTTGATGTACAGGGATGACATTTCACATCGAAAGGATTGAAAGCAATGTGTATTAATTTCTTTTAATGTATGTATATACTGTATAAGCTGGGCTCTCTGAGAAAGACCTTCTTTTGACTCTCGTCTCCGATTCAGAGAATGATATAAAAGCCTTGTTACAATAAACGACTCATCTCATGAATGCTCACACAGCTCTGTTTTCCAAAATGTTCTGCTTTCCTTGTCACAGTAAAATATTTTATGCTAAAATATTGAGTCAAACATTTGGGACAATTATTCCTTAAGGCTAGTGTTTGGATAACTAAAAAAGAAAGAGCCCCAGATGAAAGACAAATCGGCAACAGTCACAACGTGTAAACTCTTCAAATAAGCAATTTTAGAAAAGCACCGATGTATGCAGATGCTTGATAGATATCTAGCAAGCTAAATATCTGGATCTATGGAGGAGTCCAAATCTTGTAAAATATATTTTGACTAGCAATGACAGCAACAGCCAATGAGAGTGGTGCACCCATAGAAAAGAGGCAAGGAGTCCTCTTTAGGCAACAATATTATTCTCTTTAATGAGGAAGGCTCGGTCGTAGTTTCATTCCCTGGGAAAAAACGGGATGTCTGGTCAGCCTAGTCATTTCTTATTGCACTTCCTGTGAGCATTTTCAGGATCAACGTTGGGAGACCAGAGACCTGTCAGGGATTTCTCCTGGTAAAGGAGCTTATAATATGTGACCCTCTGTTGAAGATCAGTCAGTTTGAAAACTGCGACAACTTCAAGATACCGAGTGACGAGACAGAAAGTTAAATATTGTGAAGAGCACAGTGATCTGGAGAGTTTGAAAGTTGTTTGATGTGTATGTGATCTTTCTGTTTGAGTTTTTCTATTTGGACTGAAGTTGTGGTACAACTTCACCCTCTGGCAAGGGTATGTGGAGAAGAAAAGCTGTCCTGAATAAAGACTCCAGCCACACTTACACTTCCAAAAAACAACCTTATTGTTCAAAACTGACATGATTTGGCCCAAAGCCTTCATCAGGCTCCATCAGACAGAACTTACCATATTTGTGATTCTCATTATGCGACAGTAGTGCCACAACAAGTTCTGTTTGATGGTCCTGATGATGCTTTGGGCCCAAACAGATCAGTTTGAACAATAAGGTTGTTTTGTTACTGCTAGTAGCACCGGAGTCTTTATCTTCAGTTCTAAAAATCTCAAGGGTGAGCTTTAGAAGTTGAATCATTTAAATGATGCATTGCACACAGCGAAAAATATGAGCTTGAAAATGATTTTGGAATGACAGAAGGATTTTCCATCAATTTTTTTTTACATTTGGGTCAGAATTGACCCATATCCAGTTTAAACAGCTGCGAGAAATGACATTTCAATTTGACATTTTGTGACTTTTTCAGTGACCTCCCATACAAAAAGTCAAGCGGCATCTAAGAGTATGTTTTTATAGAATCTCTGCACCATATGGGCTCAAAGGCTTTTTCAAAGCAAGGGATGGAGTATTTATTAGAACTGCTGAACTGCACGATTAGGCACTTTAAAGCACTCTAAATGCATTTTAAATACAGTATTCTTGAGTTTACATTTATAGCAGAATCTTTTTTTAACTTTAAGCTAACAGTATAGATTATAGAATTTGTGGTTTTATTCATTGCTGTCAGTCTCACATCCCAAAATGTCTGTGTTATGCCAGGTCAACTTTCATCTCAAGTCAAAATTAGTTTCCGTGTGACATGTCAAGAGAAAACATGTCACATCAGAGGTATAAGATGAGGAGTGATTAAAGGCAGTTACTAACTAGACTGTTCTACAATTTGAGGACAGAGACATTGTCAGATCTCAAGCTGGGAAATCTGATGTAAATTAATATAAATTTTGTTTTATTGTTTTTGACTCTTTGAAGTTTCCCCATAAAAGATATTAAATAGAATGGAGTCGTCCATATAGTGCATATAGTGTATATAAATATGGCCCATCAATGTTTCCACTGATGGGGCAGATTAGCAAAAAAAAAAAAAANAAAAAAAAAAAAAAAAAAAATCAAATAGTCAAACCTGAATCAAAAGCTTTTTGGCGGATATTGCCTAATCTGTTGTAAACAAAATGTTTCCTCCACATGCCTCTGCAGGTTTGATGCGGACGACCAATTATTCATCAAACACAATCTGTAGTCTTAAATTGCTATGCAATTTAAAATGATGGATGAAAAATTGATGCATTACGAAAGCTAATTAGTAATAATAACAAGTTGATGGTGACTTTTACGTAAAGAACACTTCAGGCACTTTGAGATTAATGTGTTAGAGGTGTGAAGATGAATCCTCAATTAATCTTGTATTAAGAATGAAATCCACTGCTGAGTGAAAAAAATCTGTACCCTATTTACCACTCACAGTTATATATTTAGATAGTATTTGGGGGTCTTGAATGCACAAAGCAGGTGAGGAAAAATAATTTTGCATTCTTAATATGACAGGAGACCAAATAGCGTGTCCTTGTTGCTTCTGTGTATTTGCTTGCAGTCTCTGTGGTGCAGAGCTTTGAAAGCCAGAGAGAGAAAAAGGAGTTCTGGTTCTGCTGTCTGTGGTGCTTCGCCTTCTTAGAACAACTTGAGCTCAGACTATTTATATTGTCGGCTGTGGATAATCAGCTGGACTAATAACTTCCTTTAGGCAAAGAAAAATGGTGCAAATCCCTAATACAATATCTGTGTGTCATTTCATTGTGAGAAAGCGGTAATTACATGGTGCCTGTTGTGCCCTTGATGCCTCCTCCTCCTTTTCATTCTGTTGCTCGCCTGTGTCTTCTAATTGACAACGTCATAAGGCTATAGATAATTAATTTTTAATTAGGTAATAACATTTAACAATATAAACATGAATTTGGTTGAAATCATAATTTCATTTCTGTATGCATAGTTAGTGGACTAGAATTTTCCAATCCGACAGACCCAATCAAAAATATGACCTGTTCAAGTGTAGCGATTTCTCTCTCTCTCTCTCTCTCTCTCTCTCTCTCTCTCTCTCTGTCATTCAAACATGTTAGAGTTAGTGATGCAAGCTACAGAAATCAACCTAATACACCACCAGACATTAGCCACAAAAATCAAACCATCCATCAGTCCATCCATACATCCTCTTGGTTTTCTCGTTCCCATGGCTCCTGGCCGATACATAAACAGATGGACACTGTGGACACCTCACTGCTGTCAGATCCTGTTGCTTCAACAGAACTTGGTAACATTAATCTTTTGCCAGTTCTTTGATAACATTATTTTTTTTTCACTGTCAGGAAACATTTCAGTTCCACTTTATCATTAAAAACACTATATATTGTTGTCAGTGTAGACATGACCTTATTTATAGAACCCTTTTCCATTAGCATCTATTGATATATCTATAAGACCACCCATCTCGACACATTCATCAATGCATCCAACTTGTTTCCTGTTCTCGCCCCCGTACAGACAGATGGATGCCCTGAATAGTTTCAGGAAATGGTTTCATGTCCATCCTGTTGGATGGCCTCACTCTGTTGGACAACTCTACTGGCTTTAGATCATCCTTACTCCCACTGAGCCTCATTCCACTTTCAGCATTTTGGTACTTTGACTTGCTACCAGCACACCCACTCTAACCACTAAAGGCTTTATTTTACGCAAGTTTACTGACAAAACGATTCACTCATTGAAACCCACTGGGACAGAAAAAAAGTATTCTGAATGTGTTGTAGGTCATGTTTCCTAATGCTGAAACTACTCACTTTTCCCTTCTGTCAACTGAAGGACTTAGTTTGAGAGTACGATCCGTATTTTCTGCTCAAAGTCTGCACATGGTTTGGTAAAATAGCCTTTCTTAATTTTTGTAAATTCTCTAATCTTAAAACCTATCACCAACAAGTGAACCCCACTGCCTCACAAGGCATTTTATGTTAAACCTACCTGTTATGTTACACCTACACTATCTGCTTACCATTAATCAATTTTCCACTTTAGTCATGAGACTAGACTGCAATACAGAAGAGTATCTCATTCCTTCTTTCAAATGATTTTTTTTTTTTGTCTCCGCCCGTAAAGGCTCCTAAAGACTGTGTGATTTTGGGCTGTTGCAGATGAAAGTGAACAAACATTATAGAATCACAGTGAAATCTTCATTCATCATCAACAGTGGTCCTAGATCGACAGCCTGAAACAAAATTCCCACAGTGTCAGAAATTTAGACCCAAAATCTTCCATGTATCTGACATGCAGAAAACTTGATCTTTGCAGGTTTTGATATTCCCTCCAGTGCTAAACAGCTTCTATGATGCTAAGCTTGTGACTGAGGTGAAGGCTCAGCTGAAGTGAGCGTAGCAGCTAGGCCAGTCATCCTCAAAATCCGGACTGCAGTCTGGATCCGGACTGAACCTACAATTGTCTCCAAACTCTGAGCAAATTATGCCATATGTATTATTTGTATACTATCTGCGGGATATTGCTGCAAAGCAACAAGCCAAAATTCTCCACTTTCTCTGTTGCAAAGTGAAACCGAATGTCTGACTGAGAGTTGACAGTGCAGCTATTAGTTCATGACTTTAATAAATCACTTCACTTTAATAAACATTTCTTATTGAAAATTTTCTTTGTATACCTTTAAGCCTTTAAGATTTGTATTTGAGTACCCCTGGGCTAGGCTAACACTGTTTATGTATCAAAACAAGTTACCTCTGACAAAAAAGGTACAACTTCACTAATTTCTTCCCACCTTTTGCTTTTTCCTGTCATAGTGAGAACAACAAGCTAACGTTGTTAGCTGTACGTGACTGATTCAGCATCACTTGCTGCTGCAAATCAGCTGCCTGGCTCACCTTCTTACGCAAATTGTGACTTTCTTGATATTCACCCCAGTGTTTCTGCTTCAGGTGGGGAAAGAAATTTGTTTGCTTGCTTTAATTGGTGTCTTTACAAACACGATTGGTCATGTTCATGGGTGGGAAGCCAGCAAGCACCACCAGGAGCAGCTGAATGGAGAGACGTAACATCTGGGGGAATAATGTGAACTTCCTACCGCTCTTCAAGAATTATATAATATGATACCAGCAAACTGTACACAGTTTGGACATGAATGTCTTCTTGGTAACATGTTGATGTGAGCAGAATGTCAAAACTTTTGCATCAGGTCCAGACATTTTTGACGAGTGAAGCTTTATCTCATTACTTGCTGCTGTTTTGTTTCATTTCATCACAACACAACTCAGCAGCAAATTTCCTTGGGCTAATGAGGTGAAACTGTCCTCATTACTGCAAATGACACACTCCCCTCTTTAATCAGACTGCTGAATTTGATGTACTTTCACAGAAGGATCTTTGCCTCTCGCAGCTTTAAAAATGGAGATTAGGATGTGCATTTTCTTTCATCTGGCCTTTCAATAATTACGTCAATAAAAACATGCCACCAGTTGGCTAGTTGGCACAGTCAGCCCACCAGACTCCCCCTCCTCACTTTATTCCCTCTGAGCATCACCGAACTGAGGATCAATTGGCTCTGTATCATTCTCACACTTCCTAACCACCTGTCATGCTCACAGTCAGAAAGGTTGCATGGATCAACTTCACACTGGCTCCATGTACACATTTCAGGACCAAAGGGGGCTTAACCAGACATCTACCACTATATCATCATAAGCTCCCGGGAATGGCTTATCTGAAGGGCTGGCAAGGCTTTATGAGGTTGTCTTGGCATCTACAGAGATTCAGTGGGACATCAGCAGACACAGTGCCAGCTGGCAAAGCACTATCATCAATACATAATGTGGCATTGGTCTAAAGCCTTGTGTGGTTAGTAGCTTTTGATGATTGTCGTAATCTATCCCTAAACTGAATGTTCTCGCATGGAAACAGTCAGAAGAATTTTTATGATTTGTTCAAATAGGTAAAGGAGGTCACACATCCATCCATCCATCCATCCATCCTGTCCATATTTGTTCTCAGTGGAGGTTCTTCTTTCCCGGTGTTTTGTCAGAGGTCTGATGGTAGATTCACATATGCTGCTCTCAGCTAGAGCAGGTGGCTAACTGTTGGAGGAGAAACCACTCAAAGCACTGCTAACAGTTCTGCATATGGTACAACTCTCCCATCTATCCCATCATCCATAGATCTCTTCATTCATGCCTCCATCTATCCATTCATTTACCCTTTTCTACATTCAAACCAGTTGATTTCTAATAGCTTTCCATGTTTGTGGTTCTATCTCAAAGAAAAAAATGGATAGCTTTACAATAAGTGGTTATATTGTTCGTACTGACATGTATTGTTTCCTATTACTGCATTAATGTTATACCTGTGAAAGCAAGGGGCCATTTTCATTTTTAATTACTATCATCCTATCAGTGTAGCTGTGGCATTAAATTGTGAGGTGATGAACATAGTGAACAGTAGTTAGCAATGTACTTCTATTACAACCTTTCTTTTATGGAATGGTTTTGTGGTCGGATTTCTGAGGGAGCAGATATCTTTATCTGTGGGTGAGATGTCCACATCCACCCTTTTAGGAAAGACTGTGGTACTACTGCAGCATATAAAACAATTCTTGTTTGATTTTTTTTTTTTTTTAACTAAAAACATTGAAAGTGTGTTAACAGGAATGTTAACAGAGCAAAGGTTGCTATCTGCTTTGATCCACTTTCAAATCACTCTCCATTTAGAGCAGCATAGGAACACTGCTGCTGCATGCTGAAAAGCTGTAGCAGTTCTGGATGAGATGAAATGCAACAGAAAAATGGCTAATTTAGCTTTCCTTCTGTATTTGTCACTTTTAGATTGTTTCCTCTCTTAAATCTTTACAGAATGCATTGTGATCACAATACACCACACACACCACACATACATGACATGACACACCACACCACATGACAAAGTGGCCTTGTTGTGGTGTTCCACAGGGGTCAGTTTGTCAGTTTGGGGACCTATTCTGTTCACCTCATACATGCTTCCACTCGGTCAGTTAATTGCTAATTTTAATAATATTTCTTACCATTTCTATGCTGATGACATTCAGCTGTTTTGTTCCTTTAAACCTCATGAGCTCCATAAATTTACTGTTTTGAATGAATGTTTGTCAGCCATCAAGAACTGGCTGGCTGCAAACTTTCTGCAGTTAAATGTAGAAAAAACAGAGANTTGTCAGCCATCAAGAACTGGCTGGCTGCAAACTTTCTGCAGTTAAATGTAGAAAAAACAGAGACTGATTATTGCCCCTGACAACCTGATTCCGAAGATTAAAGCATGTATTGGCTCCTTAGGTTCTTCTGTCAAATCTTCTGTACGTACACTGTAAAATGTAACAAGTTGATCTTACTTAAAAAAATCTAGGAAACTGATTGCCTTGAAAAAGGTAAGTAAATATAAGTATTAGTCTTAAGTTATGTTTACTTTATGTCTACTTGAACTTAAGACTAATAATTATATTTACTTACCTTTTTCAAGGCAGTTGGTTTCCTAGATTTTTTTTTTAAGTAAGATCAACTTGTCACATTTTACAGTGTAATCTTGGTGTTATCCTGGATAATTCTTTGTCTTTGGATGCTCATGTTAGGCAGTTGACCCGCTCTTCTTTTTTCCACTTGAGGAACACTGCCAAACTGAGGACTGTTGTGTCTAAAATGAGTTGGAAATGGTCATTCATGCTTTTATTTCTTCTCATTTAGATTATTGCAATTCCCTTTTACTTGTCTTAACAAAACTTCTTTAAATCGGCTTCAAACAGTTCAGAATGCTGCTACGAGGCTTTTAACTAAAGCCAATAGCAGATCACATATTACTCCCATTGTATCTGCTCTTCACTGGCTCCCAATTAATTTTAGAGTGCATTTTAAAATCTTAGTTCTAATTTTTAGAGCCTTGTCAGGCATCTTACCTTGCAGATCTCATTCAGACATACTCTGCCTCCCGTCACTCAGATCTTCAGGTCAGAAGTTACTGTACCCGTTGTACCCGTTTAAAGACCCATGGAGATTGCACTTTCCAGGCTGTAGCACCTAAACTGTGGAATATCCTTCCCTCTATTGTCCGTTCTGTTGACTTTGAGGTTGTGTTTAAGGCAGATAAAGACATTTTTGTGTAGACAGGCTTTTAGGTCGTCACTTTCCCTTATGGTTTTATTTGTTCTTAGTAGATGTCTTTAATTTATTGTTTTCCTGGTTTCTTGATTTTATGTATTGTTTTTTTTTATTGTTTTATATTACTGCATGTGAAGCACCTTGTGAGTTGTTGTCTGTGAAAGGTGCAATACAAATAAAATTTATTATTAATACTGCTCTATCTGCCAGAGTGCATGCAGATGTGGTCTAGCTCACATTATGAGCAGATCTCAGTCACAACTAGCCATGTTTAAATACAATCCACATAACTGGGACAGTGGGACATATTTGTGGACCATATTTTTTCTTTTCTTTCTTTGAACATTATGTCGTTTTATAGCTAGGTAAAGCAAATTGAATTGCCTTTGTGTCTGAATGCTGCTATACAAAAAAAACTTGCCTTGCTTTGTGAGATGAAATCTGCTCACAAGATGAAAATGCCAGCCTGCCTCCTCTTCCCGCTCACACTCATTAATAAAGTTATTTTGAATCGCAGTTGCCATCTGGGTACCTGCACCTGGAGTGCAAACAGTAGCATACCATGCAAAAAAAAAAAAAAAANAAAAAAAAAAAAAAAAAGTTAGGTATTTATTTATTTATTTATTTATTTTAAATGGATGACACTCATCTATGCAGCACAGTGGAAACAGATAATGTAGACGGAAATCGCATGGTGAAAATGGGCCCTAAATGACTGAGCTATGGATGGGTTCCACACAAAGAAGACCTTAAAACATTGAAATTTAAATTGAAGGTGGATTATTGTCTTCTTTTAATGACACTTATCATACGACAACATATGAAAAGTAACAGATTGGTTCCGGTGGTTCAGTGGATTTGAGCTTCTTCATAGTAGGTATCCAGAGGACATGCAGCAGCTAAGTGCAGAGCTGGTTCTGTAACGCTTTGCTTGATTTGAAACACTGTCTTTTAATTAACCAATCCTCCTTAGAGACATGGAGAATGTGGGAAGTGTGCCATTCACATGCACACCTAACACCTTCAACAGCTGACGTGTACGCTTTAGAGTTTGCACATAACACATACAGAACTCCAGAATCTTCTCCTTCTAATATTCTGGGGACAATTGAAATTCAAAGTCAACCTGGAGGAGAGCCAAACCTTCCCACTGCAGAACAAACGAGCAGACGCAATAAACTGTGTCACTGAGCAAGCCGGCTTTCCCAGCCAGTCAGACGGTCAGCCTTGCCTTTTCTCATTTTTCTGTTCCAATAAGGCAAGGTGCCTTTGAAACTGAATGTATTAGGCAGGATAATCACTTCAGTCTGCCAAACCGTCAGGCTTTGTTGAGGCTACAGAGAAGAACACAGAGTTAGAGTTCATAGAATGGAGATGACGTTTATTGTGGGAGATGCTGACGTTAAATGGCTGGATTGGATGTGATCTTTGCTTTTCCATTTCTATGCATCAGTATCATTTAGTGTCAAAACTGGAAATGGAAAAATGACTCTGTCACACTTTCTTCACTTTCAAATGACTCAGTGTAGTGGTTTGTTGAGCTGTGTGTGTGATGTGTTTGTACAGTCTGAGTCACTCTTCATGTTCTAGGAATAACAAATCCATTGGGCTAGCATGGCTAACCTAACAGATCAGATTAGTATGTGTGAAATCACAGCTGATTATAGTGTGTGTGTGTGTGTGTGTGTGTGTGTCTGTGTGTTTGTGTCCTAATTTATGCACTCTAGAACATCTAAATTAATTCCTTTTATACTGTAAAAACATGTGACCTACTTTAGACATTATTCCATTTTTTTACTTGCACATTGCATATTTAACAGTGAGCAGGTGAATCGTGTGTATCCTCTTATGCTGGTGGAATGAGTGTGTGAGGAGTTTAAAATATTCTGACAGCTGGACATGTGTGGCATTATGAGAACTAATGAGTTCAGGACTCTAGTCGTAGCTGCTCTGTGTTTGTGTGTATGTGTGTGTGTGTCTTTAAAATGCATGCAATGTGTTGATGACATTGTGGGGAAATTTCTGTTCATGTGCACCTCCCATCAGAGGATAAAAGTCAGGTTCACACAAGGTTAAGCATTTATTTTAGGGTTAAGACCCCATTTTTATAATTTAAGGTTAGCTTAAGGGTTGGGGATCGGCATGTAGTGGTTATGATTCGGGTAAAAAGAGTAAATAGTTTATGAAATTCTGTGTATGGTCAGGGCAAGCCTCCAGGGAATTAACATAAATCAATATAGTGTTCTAGTAAGTCATGTGTGTGTAAAATGCATGCAATGTGTTCATGACATTGGACAAGGTTAAGCATTTATTTTAGGGTTGAGACCCTTTTATGTTTAATCAGAGCTTAAGGATCGGCATGTAGTGGTTATGATTCAGGTAAAAAGAGTAAATAGTTTATGAAATTCTGTGTATGGTCAGGGCAATCCTCCAGGGAATTAACATAAGCCAATATGGTGTTCTAGCAAGTCGTGTGTGTGTGTGTGTGTGTGTGTGTGTGTGTGAGTGTGTGTGATGAGTTACTGTAGANAGTCGTGTGTGTGTGTGTGTGTGTGTGTGTGTGTGTGAGTGTGTGTGATGAGTTACTGTAGAAGAGAAACAGTAGTCTTTGTTACGCCTGTGGTACTGATGAGTCACAGATGCTCAGAATGTTGCCGCCCGCTGGCCAGAACTCCAAATTAAACACTATTTCTTCTTTTTTCTTTCATCCAATCCTTTCTCGGTCTTTGTGCCTTTCTCTCACTCTCTATTCACTCTTTCTGTCCCCTCTCCAGCTGAGGGAGGTCATCATGAGTCACCGAGGCAAGCTGCAGTACCTTCCAACCTCTCAGCTGCCCCAGGAAATGGGGTCAGAGCTGGGCTTAAACACAAAGGCTTGGCCCATCCTGGAGCGATGGATGCGACTGAGAGTGGAGCTGCAGTTTGGCCTGAAGGCAAAGTGTTCGCTGAGGCCGGAACAGCAGTCTGGGCTGAAACTGAAGCCGGAGTCCATGCCAGACCAGGTGGCGAAATCTTTGCCGAGACGGGGATTAAGACTGGAACCGGTGCTTGGGCTGAAGTCGGTACTGAATGGAGGCCGGTGAACACAGAGGGGGGCAACCTACCGAGCATGCCCAGACACTCAGCTGCCTGGCTGGGGCAGCAGAGGCTGCAGACACATGGAGNCCTACCGAGCATGCCCAGACACTCAGCTGCCTGGCTGGGGCAGCAGAGGCTGCAGACACATGGAGAGGCCCAGCGAGAGCAGGCTGCCTTCTCATCAGTCCTCACCATGCTGGCAGAGACAGCAGAAATACAGGCTCCAGTTGTGGAAAAACCATTAGGACTGCTGTCTAAAGCTGCTTGGACCAAAACCTCCTCTTCGTCATCATCCAAAGCCTCCTCCTCCTCCTCCTCCTCTATAACAAAAGCATCCTCTTCACCCTCCTCCACCTCTTCCTCCTCCTCCACTCCAGCCAGTAACAGAGACAATCAGATAACAGGATCAGACACCGTCACTCTGGTTGTTAGCAGCAACTCCTCCAACAGCAACAGCAGCACCGTCTCTGGTATGACCCAGGATTGTAAAATAATTCTTTGATTTACACAAAAAAAATATTTTATTTTATTTTATCTTACTTTATTTTATTTTATTTTACTTCATTTTACTTCGTTTTATGATGAAGGCATTTTTATTAGCAAAGCAAAAATAGACGTACATAATAATAAATGGATACAGTTCCAATAAAATAAAAGCAACCCAACCCACCCTTCAACATATAAGAACAAACAAGAACAGCTTGACTAGCCAAAAATAAATATGTAGATAAACATGTATAAATTAAAAGGGAGCAATACAGAAATACAGGCTCCAGCAATTCTCCAGCTTCCATGTTTACCACAAAATTAAAAATGGTTGCCAGGTAGTAATGAATCTCATAGCTGATCCCTTAATAGAATAACAGATCTTCTCCAATTGTACGTAATACATAACGTCTTTAATCCAGTGTCTATATGTTGGAGGGGAAGAGGTTCTGTTTACACAGGATGAGCCTTCTGGCAAGAAGTGAACAAAAAGCAATAACATCAGCTTGAAATCAGCTTAAGTTAACATTCTGAGGACTTACTCCAAATGTTGCCATGGATACGGATGGAGCAATTGATTATCCAAAGATTTTTGAAAATATTTTATTTTATCTTGCCCATTATTTTAGCTTATGTAGTAAGAGTTTATTTCACACACCATATTTTCAAAATCTCGTACACTTAGATTCATAAATTATTTTTATACCAAATATTAGTCTCAGTTTTAGTTGTTGTTGTTAACTGTAACAAATTTTACAGAACTTAGACAACTTGAACGCCTCCACACAGTGAGATTTGTTATATTACTTATCAGCTTCATCATTGATGGTGTATTGTCACCATGTAATTTTCAGCATTGCTGTCAACATGATAACCTGTACCATCATCAGTCATTCATTATCATTGTAGTGTTATCACCATCATTGTTATCCCATCTTCATCGCCATTGTCACCATCATCTCTGTTCTTGTCCTCACTACTATGTCCTGTCCCATTTTTGTGATGTCCTCAAAATAACAATGACATAAGCATTCACCGTGGCTGTAGCTTCTTAATGGGAGCTTTATTCTTTAGCATTTTATCTCATATCACATTGGATCCCGTCACAGTCACAATGCAACATATGTCCAAAGGTTGAAGTGAGGATAAGAGGGAATTTGGATCTGGATTGATTAGGTCCCTCTTGTTTTCTCTGGCCTCATTTACTCATGGCAGTATCTCACCTACAGATGATTTGGTTGGATAAATGCACCTCTCACATTAAAATGAGTCTCTGGTTTACAAATTGAAATTGGATTTCTATTTCCGATGCAAATTTAAATTGCTCTGCACTTCATCTTGTAATATTACTGCATTTACAACCTGACAATAACTTGCTCATCTTGCTTGTTACTCATCCGTGAGAAAATTAACAATTAAGTTTTATTCATCTTAATTCCTCCCTCATTTGCATCTGTGTCCAGGTGGAGATGAAATTATATCTTTAAGGCATTTTCTCATTCATCTGCTCTTGCATTTTAACCAAATACAATCAGATTTGGATGAAGTGAAGTGATGGAGTTGACAGACTTCTGTCCCATCCTTCTCTATATTATCCCAGATCCTTCTTAGATCCTTTTCTACATTATCCCATGTTATTTATGTCACTAATCATTGATTTTTAAACATTTTTGTATTTACAGAAGAGTCTGTGAGCAGTCTGCCAGCGTGGGACCTCCCCACTGTCCCAGAGTCCCTTCTGTCCACAGTGGGCGACCATGACATCACACTTCCTGCCAACATCACCAGCCCTTTCTCCACCCACCAGTGGAACACCACTGTGCCCGTGCGCACNTTCCTGCCAACATCACCAGCCCTTTCTCCACCCACCAGTGGAACACCACTGTGCCCGTGCGCACCAAAAACACCTCACTGCCCATGTCCACGACCATGACCACAGCACACACATCTCTATCGCCCACCACTACCACTACCACCTCACAGCTCACTCTGTCTTTATCCAGCACAGCAAGAGCACACACACCGTCCGAATCCACCAAAGCGTCACAAACCCACCCCACAAGCCAGGACACTGTGACCGATGACGGCCTTCAGCTGACAACGGTAACCACGACAACGCCCTCAATGACCACCTCTGCTGTGACCACCTCTCGGATGACAATGCAGTCGGTTACCACTGGGGGCACCATAACAACACCACCTACTGACACTGATGCTGCAACCACACAACAAACTACGAGCTTTGAACTGACCACAGTGGCTACTACCCAACCTACAACCACCACCACCACCACACCTGCCACTACTACAACTACAACCACTGTAGCACCCACTACTACCACCACAACTCCTCCCACCACCACAACTACTACACCTGCACCTACTACAACCACCACCACCACAACGACAACGACAACAACAACAGAGGTACCCACCACCACCATGTTCATCCCAGTCCAAACCACTCTGCCTCCAACAACCACCACAGAACCTCCATCCAGCACCAGTGCAGAGGAGAGTCCATTACCGTGCAACGTCACCGAAAAGTACTGGGTCAGAACAGGTACGAGGCAAGATTAAAATCCTATTAATAATAATAATAATAATACATTTTATTTATAGGCGCCTTTCATGGCACTCAAGGACACCTTACAGTAAAAACAAACAGCAAAATCAAAAACATTTAAAACAATGAAGACAAAAGAGGATAAAACATAAAACATGACAGTTTACAGAGTATAGGCTAATTTGAACAGTGTGTTTTAATCTGTGATTTGAGCTGTGTGATTGAGTCCAGTTGATGGATGTGTAGTGGAAGTGAGTTATTATTAGGTTTTGACTTAATTTTTAAAAAAGAGTAGAAAATTACTAGTGTAAAGGGCAGGGCATTGAAAATTCTTCAGTACAAAAAAAAAAAAAAAAAAAAAAAAAAAAAATAACATGTATGTCTGAATGTAGAAGGGACAGTTGTTTCTAATTTCTCAGTAAAAGTTGTCTGCTTCTTCTGGGACTATATTCCCTGGTGGAGACATACATTGTCTCCCATGCAGCTCCACGTTGGACTGGTTAAGCAAAGTAACTTTGACAAAACATTTAATAGAGATGTGATGGATTACTTATCTCAAGAATGGTTCAAGTTACAAGTTGATTTTAATAGAGTACTGGAATAAACTGAAACCAATGGAAGTCTGGAAGGTAGGAAAAGCATTTCGAATATTTACTGCTCCAGTAGTATATTCTGAAATTGTTCTCAGTAACGTAATGTGTGTATGGGTTGTATATATTGGGCTCAAACTTGCAAAATTACCGTTATTATCCTTCATGCTGGTTGTGCACTACACAACTGAGTGCAGCCAGGATGCACAATTGACCACATTTTTCACCTGGAAGGAGATGAACAATTGTTTCTCTTCCAATTTCCTTTGTTTTGAATTATTAATTTTAGGAAATGGAGCTCTTTTGTTTGTTCTGTGGTGCTGGTTTGTTGCATATATTGTATGTATTGTGTGTGTATTCTGTATGTGTGTTGGACCTCAGGAAGAATAGCCAATGCATATGCTGGTGCTAATGCGGATAATAATAATAATAATAATAATAATAATAATAATAATAATACATTTTATTTGTAACGCACTTTACATTTTAAACAAAATCTCAAAGTGCTACAGAGTTGAAGGTAAGAATAAAAACAATAAGAATAAATAAAAATAATTACAGCACAGTAAAAAGGTAATGGAGATAAAAACCAGGTAACTAGGAAACTAAAACACTAGCAAGGCTACAACACTAGCAAAAAGCTCTGTTAAAGAGGTAGGCTTTTAGGGCTTTTTTAAAAGCGTCCACAGACTGAGATGCCCTCAGGTGGTCAGGGAGAGCATTCCACNTTAGGGCTTTTTTAAAAGCGTCCACAGACTGAGATGCCCTCAGGTGGTCAGGGAGAGCATTCCACATACTGGGAGCAGTGGAGCAGAAGGCCCGGTCTCCCATGGTGTGGAGTTTAGTCCTAGGGGGATAGAGGAGGTTGGAATTGCCAGAATGGAGATTTTGTGTGAAGGATTGTGGGTTGTGGATTGTGGATTGTGGAGTGATGAGTTCTTTGAGGTAGGGGGGAGCATTTCCATGAATGCACTGGTAGGTGACAAGGGTGACCTTGTATTGAATCCGGAATGAGATTAGGGAGCCAGTGAAGTGCCTGAAGGATGGGTGTGATGTGTTCATATTTACGGACTATCATCAGGATCCTAGCAGCGCTGTTCTGAATGTGCTGGAGCTTCTGAAGGCTCTTGTTTGGGATCCCGATGAGAAGTGCATTGCAGTAGTCCAAACTGGAGGAGACAAATGCGTGGACAAGTTTCTCAGCATCTGACAGGGAGAGTGAAGGACAGAGTTTGGCAATGTTTCTGAGGTGGTAGAATGAATTTTTGCACAGATGTTTAATGTGGGCTTCAAAAGTCAAGTGAGAGTCCATTTTGATGCCAAGATTTGTGACAGTTTGGGAAAGAGGAATGTCTTGGCCAGAAAAGGTGATGCTGGTTATAGAGGATGACCGGATCTGGTGAGGGGTGCCAAGTAGAATTGCTTCTGTTTTAGAGCTATTCAGTTGGATTCTAATAAAGAAAGAAAGAAAGAAACAGCATCTGAAATCAATACTCATAAAACTTCATGCGAAAAGTTAAAACACACAAAATCACTGTGGTTTTTCAAACATGGACCTGAACAAGGAGGAGCTATTTGCTATTCAAGTAGTGTGTAAAAAAAAAAAAGAAAGAAAAAGAGATGGAAATTCAGCATGTGAAGGACATTGTGTTGTTTTTGTCTCTTCCTCTGCCTCTCATGCTCTCGTCTGCTATTACTCATCACCGTACTAGAGAATATTCATAGAATTCAAACTAGAAGAGCATCATTTAGCTCCGACTTGAGGCAGAAACAGTGTTTTTTCTTGGACCGAAACAATTTTTCAAAATCTAAAATGTATTCTAAGTTAGACATTAACTGACATGTGATTTCAGTCAGTTCTGCGTATCTCTCACCAATGTACCTGCAAGACATTTAAGGTTGTGTAGCAACTGCCTTTAGCGATTCATATTGAAAACCGAGGTTACAAAGTTGTAACTCATGCACGTGAAATGCTATTTTACGGGCAATGAAACAATGTGCCTTTTTACAGTTCATGTCCAAGATGTAATTACGTGCGTTACATTTAATTAAAACTCGCACAAAAGCATGGCCAGAGCTTCCCACTCAGATGAAAAAGAAGCTGGAGACTGTAGCCTTTGATGCTGTTTATCAGAGATGATGTTGCCTTTTATTGGGTTTGGCTGCAGGTTTGCATTGGAAGATATTTAATGAGAGACCAGAGTTAATGCCTCTTTGACTACATGTCCACCCTGCTGAAATGTCCCTAAGGAAGACACTGAATCTCTACATGCTCCAGGCTGCTGCTGAGCACCGTGCAAAAGATCATCGATAAATTCTGACATTTTTATTATTGGAGGTTGAGAATTTCAAGCAGCTAAAACCTGCTGGTATAGATAGCGATGCAGACTCCACAGAATCCTAATGAACAAGCTAAACAGGTGCCTCATGCTCTGATTTCTAACATTTCTCCCTTTATCCTTCCACAGTTCTGTCCATTGAGCTGCGCAGGAACCGCCTAGACCTGATCCTGAAGCAGAACCTCTCCAAAGGACTGAGCCACGCCCTGCAAAGAGCCCTTAATGATTCCTCTGCTTATGCACAGGTCAGGGTCTTACAAGTGCACTAATAATAAGCGACTAATGAACAGGTCAGCGTCTGGTAACTAAATATTAGTGTGAGTGACCACAGGTCAGTGGCTTTAAGTGCAGGTCAGGGGCTAACAAATGCAAGCCTGAAGCAGTTACCACAGGCCAGTGACTAGTGACTAGAGGTCTGTGACCAGTTGCCACATGTCAGCAGCTAACCGCTAACTGCAGATCAACGTGGCATTTTGATGACTCAGTGGTCTCAGGCACTTAAAATTTAAATGTGACTTTCTGGATATGCATGTCACGCTCCTCTTTCTCACGGTCTGGGCCAGGATATTGCAGCAATGTTTATAAATGGGCCAACTTACTTTTACAGGTGAGATGAATCACAGATCCATGCTGTGACTGCTTTTGTTCTCTTTGAATATTCTTTAATTAATTCAGAAGTCTTTTTTTTTTTTCATTTATTTTAATTGTTGTGGCCATAGCTTCAAAGTAATTGGCTAGAATAAAAGTCTGTTTTAGATCTAAACCTGCTGCAGTTAGCTTATCTAAATTTATTTGTGTTTAGAAGATGGAAATCATTCTTAGTCAAATGATCCTGTGAAATTAAATTCATATAAATTCATGAGAAATGCAGCATTGTTTAATTTAAATGAATTAGTTTTAGTATTCATATGCTATTCATTTCCTAAATGTATTAGATTTCATTTCAGCACCACGTAGTGGTTCATTAGTGTTATGAATTGCCTGGAATATGTACAGTGGCCTCCACATATATTGGCAACCTTGGTAAATAAGTAAAAAAATAAGACCAGCACTCAGAAAGCTTACGAAGGCTTACAGTTCATCATTTTTTATTACGAAACTCAGGCAGGCAAATCACGAACGTGTTTCAGCTCTAAGCCATCCTCAGCATATAAATATAAAATACAGTATTAAGAAAAATATTAAATATTAACAAAATAAAAATGTTAAGAAAAATATAACCTTTACTTAAAGTAAAATAATTGAAAGAAAAAATAAATTCTTATCATGAAATAAATATTTTTTTCAGTTGGCCTGGTGGTGTCTGATGATACTGTAGTTTTGGAAACTTTCTGATCCCAAAACCCAACGAACGTCTGCAGTTCTCCAGCTGTGATCCTTGGAGATTGTTTGGCCGTCATCATCATCATCATCATCATCATCATCATCATCATCATCATCATCATCATCATCATCATCATCATCTTCTACACTGTGTAGACCCATTCAGAGAAACATTGGTTTAATGATAAGAATTTATTTTTCCTTTCAATTATTTTACTTTAATTAAAGATTATATTTTTGTTAATATTTTGAGTGAATGCTCAAGAGGATAAACATAAAGACATTTTTTTTCACAGCCCATTTTGCTTTTATTACCACAGGTGCCAATATTTGGAGGGTACTGTAGAACAAACACAGGGATTGCATGTTTCTTGCTACAGCAGGATACAGATTAGATGATCAAGATCATTATCATCTGGATTTATGTATGATTTATATGTTTATAGATGCAGCAGATTTATAAAAAGTGCCTAAACGTTTTGACGTAGCCTAATAAAGGAAATTTTCAGATTTCATTATTTGTCAAACCCTTTAGGATCAGATTTTGGGTGTCAGATGTGATGTGGCCTCATCAGCAGCAGAACTTTGTGGAGGTTAAATGGTCCAGATCTAACAGGGCTGTGTGGTTTTCATGTAAATTAGATGATGCTGAATGAAGAACAACTGAGTGCCTATGTGCTTCATCGCACAAAGTAAAAGTGCTCTTCTGTCAAATGATAGTTTAGAGTAATCTCTACATTTTAATTTGCCTGTTCTTTAGTGTGTCATCACAGCATTCAACAATAGTCATTGTTTTCTCCTCCCACCTATTCGCCTCACAGTCTGAATGATGCAGACAGTGTTTCAGTCTGAATGACCCTTTCGATGGTCAATCACACACACACACACACACNCACTCTCTCTCTCTCTCTCTCTCCCACAACCCCCACCACAAAAACTAGATAAATAGATCAGTGGCTTTTCTTTGCTTTCTGTATCTATATTGTCAAGCAATCTTTCTTTTATTCTCCTCTTTGTATATTGCTTTTGTCTCTGATTGGTCAACCAGATGTCTGACTGTTTCTCTGAATTAATTGTTTATGTTCACTTCCTGTTTATCTCTTAACATCTCTGTTTTTTTAATCCCTCCATTGCACCCTTTCAATTTTTACACCTCCCCTCTCTGATTGCTTTCTTGGCTTATCCATTGATTTTCTGCCAACCTGTCTGTCTTCCCTGTCTTTTGGTTTTGCTGTTGTGCCTGTCTGTCTCTCTGTCTGTACACCTGCTGTCTCTCTTCATCCTGATCCGTCTCCCTGTCTCCCTCCTGTCTTCATCTGCCGGCTTCTTCTATTTTTATCCGTTTGATTGTGAGCTTGCAATGGGAGTGACTCAGTGTCTCTAAGCTCCAGTTTACTTTCATCTACCCCCTGACACACGCACGCACACACACACACACGCACACACACACACGCACACACACACACACACACACACACACANCACACACACACACAGACACACACACACACACACTTCTCTTCTCTATCAGATATCTGTATCAGTCTTGAGAGACAAGATCAGCAGCAACAAGGTATAAAATTGGTGGCAGTTTTAAAATGATGATATGCAGGCAGTGTTTTGATGCAGTGTTGACATGTAAATATCGGCGTGGCATAGACAGAAATGATCAAACAGCATGCCGTATTTAATGTGTTGCATCATTAAATGGTGTGTAATTGCTCACAAACTTGGCCAATTTTACTGCTTTAAATATATAATACAAAAGAGAGGAATGATAGCAGAAGGGAAAATTTGGCCTTGTTGGCTTTTCTGGTTTTAAAGGACCATACCACCCATTTGGCATGTTTGAGCCTAATATTCAATTTTCATACATGTAACTTTACTGATAATCATTTCCCAAAGCGTACTACTGGGACGGTGAGTTAATTTTTTTTCTCCTAACTTCCAGACCACCATTGGTTTCAGTTCATTCTGGTACCTATTAAAATCAACTTGTGATGCTTGAAATGCTCTTGGGATAGGTAATCCATCACTGTGAACAAGACGTATATTCAGGTATTTTAGAATTACATAATTTTAGCATTAAGTGCAATCAAAAACGTGGAGTGAATGTATGTCTCCACCAGGGAATATAGTTACAAAAGAAGACCTGCGTTTATCGAAAAATTTAAACGACTGTGACTTTATAAGACTGTGTAGCTATTAGCAGGCAAAACATTGATTTTTAAGGTGGGTGTATCGCTTAAATATTTGATTCTGGACGATTAAGAAATTTTGCAAAATATCAGGAAAGCTGAAATATGGTTTTATCCTTTGGGAAATGATTGTCNTAAGAAATTTTGCAAAATATCAGGAAAGCTGAAATATGGTTTTATCCTTTGGGAAATGATTGTCAGCCTTATGTGTATGAAAACTGAATAAATTAGGCTCAAACATGCAAAATGGGTGTTATGGTCCTTTAACTCCTCCTTTTGAAGCATTGGAGTCAAACTCATAGATGAAGATGTTGATTGTTCAAGGTGTATGAATCAAACAAAACCAAAGGATTTATTACATTTGTTGGTTTTACCATAATAAAGCATTGCATTTTGGCTTCAGTAGTCATGCAGGGTTGAATTATTCTGTAATAGGATTTTATGCATTGGATTGATTGTGTGTTTTTCAACAATAAACAACATGAATTATGTCCAAAATGGTCATTTGGGGCTTGTAGACCAAGCTGTATTTAACCAAAACAAAAGAAAACATATCACTAGTTCTCAGTGTAGTGTAGGAGGCAACAATGGGTTCAAAGTCCCCTAAGGACGTAAATCCCAAAGAATATGTAGGCAATAATACACAGCAAGAGTATATTACTATTATTAGTATGTGCATGCTTATAAAATGACAAGCCAAAAGGATAAAAAAAAAAATGAGGCTGTGTTCTAATTGTCATCCTTTGCTGTGTTCATGTATTCAGTGGTTCGGTTTGTTTCACCAGTAAGATTAAACTGGTAGTGCAATGCTTCAGTAACATTGCTATTTTTACCTACAGTTTAATATGTCTTGTGTGAGTCAACATCGCTAAAGGGGACATATCAAGATTTACTCATGTTCTTTTTTTTCATTTAGAGGTCTATGTCGCAAATTTTGCAATGCTATAATGTGCAAAAAACCCACACCGATCCAGTTCTACTGTCCTGATTGGCCATGCATGACAGAAAATTGTGTTACAAGTGTGTTACATGTTGATGTTAATGTGTTATAAAGGACTAATCCAAATATTTCCAAAACGAAGCTTTCAGGGCAGTTCAGGACCTCAGGATCTGTTTTACTGGCTGCATTTCAAAAGGCATAACCCTCAAGTCTTGCAATTTTGACATCAACACAAACTCCCTTCTATATTATACTATTTAAATGAGCAGAATATGTCCTCTTTAACTACATTTACATTTACTACAGGCTTGTACTCTTTTTTTTTTTTTTTTTTTTTTGTCTACTGTCCTTCCAGTATGTGTACATGCACATAAACCTGAGCATACTTGTACTCTGGAGATTGGAGGATACACTGACAGCTTTTTGTATTCTAAAGTAATCCTGAATGCTCGCTTATATAAACAGGTCACATACGTGTACACTTGCACGCTATGAATCATGCATTGTGCTGCAGTCAACTCAATGGACCTCAGATCGCTGACACTTGAGTTGTCAGCAGAAATGTTTCTGACACCTGCCAGCCAATCAGAAAAGTCAAAGTGTTTTATGTGTGCCATGGTTAAATGTGGCAAAGGAAAAGGAAACAAATAAAATAAATTACCCACTCATTCCATTTGGGTAAAGACGTAATACGACAGATCCAACAGTGCGCTGTCTTTTTGTTTTCTAATGAAATGCAAAACCCAAAGGTGGGCAGTAGGAATTAAATGATTATGTTACTGAATTCTAATTGAAAACTAAAGGGCTGCTGGAGAACTTGGAGCTAAAGTTTTTGTAGGTAATTGAAGTAGAGGGCAGTTTAAATGAAGATAGCAGGTAGATAGATGCAAAAAAAAAAAACAAAAACAAAAAACAAAACAAACAACAACAAAAAAAAAAAAACATGGCATGTTTTGTTTGATTACTGTAGGGAGAAGAGAGATAATGAGATCCTGTAACAGAAATAGGTTTTGAGGAGAGGAGAGGAGAGGAGAGGAGAGGCATCATAACAACAGCTGCTCAGCGTGGTTAAAGGTAAAGGGTAGAGGAAGGTGGGCGACATGCAGCCTTTATTGTCTGTTAGTCAGATTGTTGAACTAACACTAAAATTTGTCCTCAAGACAGATTTGGCTTTAAAAAAAAAACAAAACAAGGACTGTAAATATTCATGGAGTCATGCATTTATATTCTTAACACAGCTCACGTACAATGTGTATCAGAAAAGATGTTTACAAATGCTTTACACCTCATTTCTACTCTTCTGAGTTTATTTCACCTGTGGCAGCTCTGATTTCTTCCCTGTTATGTCTTGTTCTTCTGTTGCAAAAAAACATTCATTCCCAACATACATCTGCTCATCTCCTTGTTTTTCAGATATATTCACACAGGCTTTCTTGAACTGCAGACATAAGTGTCGTAAAATGACAAAAAGTCAAACTCTCTCTTCTTACTTTATCAGATTTCTCTGTTTCTCTTTTCTAGGTGGAGCAAGATGACTGCAGCCCCCATAACGTGACTCTGGGCTACTATGTGGCCAGCGGTAAAACCATCTACATTTCCTCACTGGTGGTTGAGGCGCTGAACATCTATGGTTTTGACAAACTGCTATCAGACATCAGGCAACACACTCCGTTGGTTAAGGCTGTTCTGGTTCCTGTGGCAACCTGGATGCCCACCCCAAGCATTCACCTGCAGCTCAAAACAGGTGATGAACCCTGAAGAGAAATGTCCCGATAAAATGCATTTGAATAAGATGTAAAGGTGATATGAGCCCATAGAAAACAAGGTTCATAACAGAATCTCACAAAAGACTTGATTACGGTCTGGTGATATTCATATTTTAGGTGAAGCATAAAAGATAATGGATGCACTGTAAAAAAAAAAATCCCTCATAGAAACAAATTAAATTTCCTGTAATCTTGTGAATTTTCCTACTATCAAATAAAAATGTCAATGTCCAGGCATGAGTGAAAATGACTTAGTACAGTGGTTCTCAAACTGTGGAACATATACCACCAATGGTACTTGAAGCATCCTGATGGTACACATCATGAATCTAGCAATTTCTACAGAGCATTAAAATTAATTCTTTAATTAATTACCATTGTTTTCTCATACTAGATGTTTGGAATATTAATGTGTCAACTATTCAATCCACGTTTGAGTCTTTTCTGGTCAGAAAGCTGAGAAACTGAGTGAAAATATCTTACTAAGGCAAATCAAGACCAATTATCTAATAAGGCTCTGATAATCTTGCTGCTGTAAATTATTGATAAAATTATTTCCGCTAAGAAAAAAAAATTAATAATCTTAAAACAAGGGCTTGAGACTTTCAAAGGTCAAAGGTGTGCAGCGAGAAGGAGAAGAGAATGTGAGGAGGAGAGTGAGGAGAGAAAAAAGAAAAAAGGCAAGTAGAGCACATTGAGGGAGACACGGGGGGGGGGNGGGGGGGGGAGCCGAGACCAAATTAGAAAACTCTGATTACATGTTTGCTCTCCTTTACTCTTCTCTGATATCCCTAAATCCCAAACACTCTCCCATGACTGCTGAGCAAAATCAAATTGCTGTATTCATTCAGACAGCTTCTGAAGCCTCACAAAAAAACCCATCACTGTGCACACCAATCTAAATCAGGCCTTATCAGAACAATTCCAGTGCAATTATCAAATTGTTAATGGGGAAATGTTAAGCCTTTTGTTATTTTCATTCATTTTTATAGCATATTGCAATAGGGAGCATTGACTGTTGTCAAAGTTGCAAAATTTGAGGTTCATCCTTTACCAAACATGTAAGAGGAACCTTACTGTGGCATTAATTAAAACACCCTGTTTTCACTTATGCTGCATTGATAGACTTGGAACTCAGATTTTTCCGACTTCCAACTTGGAAAAATGCGTTGGAATGGCACTTGAAGTCAGAGCTCTGACTTGGAAACTTGGGCCAAAATTATGTATCCCAACTTCATGAGTATGACGTCACTCAACATGGCAGCGCTCGTGGAAGTCAGCTTTGTGAATGTCAATGATTAGCTAACAGGTGAATAAAGCATTTTTTCTTACGTGACATTGGAATAAAAAGGTCAAAATATATCATCAAGTTAACTATCTACAGTGATAACTGTTTGCCACTGATATGTAAGTGTAAATAATTTCAGAATATTAGGTCTGCACAAATGTTTAATACCCACAGTGGTTAATATCACTGTAAAACAACACAACCAAATAGTGCTGTAGTCTAACTTTACTTTAGTTAGCATTTATTACTGTTTATTTAATCTTACAGTATTTACTGGTGTTCAGCTATGCTTTTTTGTTTACATTTGGCTGGAACTGTTTGAGGTTGGAAGTCGGAACTTCCGACTGGGAGAAATCTAACTTCCAAGGTCTGTCGAACACAGCATAAGAGTGCACAGCAGTGCTACAGCAAGGGACCGTAGAAGTGGATTATTGTGTGTTTTTGCACATTAAAGCATGATAAAATTTTCAAAATAGATCCTAAATGACAATAAAAACATGGAAATCTGACTGTCCCCTTTAATTAATAGACAGTTGAAAGGATTTGAAGCATTGATTTTGATGTAATGCCTTCAGTAATAATACTCTAATACAAAGGCGAATGATCTCCTCTGCCATTTAAGATGCTGTGAATCAAGATGCAACTTGATGCTAAAACAACATTGATTGTCAGGCTCATAAATATATTGTCGATGTCAAATTAAAAGCCACTGCTCAGTTTGCAAAAGATAACTAACTGGGTGAGCACTGTGTTTGTGCCTGCAGTGTGTTGTATTCTAGAGGCCTATGAATGATGTAGTGTCTTTTTTGCTTTTTTTATGCACTCATAAGCACCGCAGCTGTTGAATTTAGGTCAGAATATTGTTCCACCTCTCGTCTCCTTGTCCTCTTAGAGCTTTTAAAAGGAGACAAGAAAAAGTGCAGCGAGAGAATAGAGGGAGACTGTGGTTAAAGGATGAACATTAATAACAACCACCATAATCTGCTGATGGACTCAGTATTGTTTACCCTCTGGAGCAGAGCTTCATGGTGCTGATAGAATTACTTTTTTTTTAGTTCAGCTCATTCTAGATAATAAAGATAATCCTCTTTCTCATGCTTCGGCTTATCAGCCACACAGACATCCATTTGCAGCACTACACTCTTTTATACAAAAACACAGATTCCAGATACAGCCTGATCAAGCTGTTGTGTTTAGCGAGTTTTAAAATAATGTCTTACTCCTTCCTTAAAGAGGACATATTATACTTTTATATTTCCATGTTCTTGTTTTCAATAGGGTCTATTTTGAAACTTTGCAGTGCTCTAATATGCAAACAAATGCATTGATCCACTTCCACTCAGTTGGCTGTGTGGAAAATGTTGGACATGACTAATGTGTTTCTAATTGAATCACATTTGTCAGTGTGAAATTTCTGATTTTGAAAAACTATGGATAACCATGAACATTGATGAATTAAATGGGACGTATATAGTGTAGTTTTCATTTCAGGGTGCATTTGTAAACTTTTTCAATCCTTTATATGCAAAAACAAATTGATCCTCTGTCCCTTGCTGCAACACTGTTGTGCATACTGAGTGAAAACAGTCAGTCGTAGCTACCGTCTCTTTAAGACTCCATCCTGAAAAGAAAAGGCCACTCTAGCCTGGTTTTCCAGCTGCATCAGACCTGAGTTGGACAAACACTCGCTTGCTGGCCTTGTACTCGGTGGGTTTGTCTAACCGGGTGTGAGGCGGCTAAATTCAAATGTTACACATTGATGTAAACATGTTAAAGAAGAAAAGTTCTCATCAACAGCAAAACATTGATGGCAGTTCAGGACATTTAGATTTCTCTTCCTAGAAGCATTTCTATAGTTGGCAGCCTAAGGTTTTGCAACTTTGACAAATATTCTCCCTACTATATCTCATTTAAAATAAGACTGAGCAACAAAATGCAGAATATGCATAATGCAACAGCTAAAATATATGATTTGTTGCTGCTGTAGCTGCATTTACATTTCACTGTTTTCTAAATACAATTTATTGTTTTTACCCACAGTGCTGAGGTTCGTTGGCCCGACAGACAACATCTACTCCTGCAGCTTTGTGCAGATGTTGGAGCAGAGGCTGGAGAACGCCTTTGACGAAGCTCAGGACAAAGTACTGGAGACCTACAACAGGCTCACGGTGGAGGTACAACATGGCAGCTATTTTTAGTACAAATTGCAGGCCAGAAAGTGTGTCATATGTAAATGTGGCATGCTAATTAGGGTTATTGAAGTAATGATGCTGGAGACAAAATTCTGGAAATGATAAGAATGGCTATATATTGGCAGAAAAAAAAGAAAGAGAGAAATCAGAGGACTGAGGGACTGAGGCCTTGGTGGAGGTATGTGATGAGTACACATTTGTTTCTAACATTTTTATGTTACATATTTCATTTGGTCAGAATTCACTTAGCACATTGCATAATCTGTTACAGTCCTTCAGCTTCTGCAGTCTTTGTCAGACTCCAGCTTTTATAACAGGGAGTGCAGTTTATCACTGTAGTTTAACACCGCAAACCAAATCGAAGACTTTTCAATAAGATAATTGGCTTCTTTTTTGACTCACAATCATCTCAAACTAACCTGCAAATTACAACACAAAACACAGAATAATGGGTGCAACGTTTCAGTAAAAGGTCACAAAACCATTTTGGGGAATAATTAACTCTTCCAGGAGGGAGCAACTGCAGTGGCAGATCGTGGTTTACTTCTGGAGACATAATCAAAGCTCCAGTCTCTTTCCCCATCATGTTTTCTGTCTTTCTCTCTGTCTTTTCCTCTCTCTGGTTTTCTGTCTCTCTCTGACTGTCGGTGTGCAGCATATACATGCACACAGCATCATAATCTTAAAGGGTCTCAGCAGGCCCAGCACACAGATATAGGGGGCATTCATAATTCATCTTCTGAAATATTTACACTCGCGGTAGAATGTGATGGAATTCCTCATATCTCATATCCTCGACTGAACAAAATGCAACTGGTGACATAGTTGCATTATGTTTAGAACCCCACACAGGTCTAAAGATAGACTAAAACTATTGTTCATTCAGAGCGTCATACTGTGTCTGAACTATATAATGCATTCTTTATAGGCATCTTAGACATTTCGTATGATACTATTAGATATTTCTGTGTAAATGTGTAAATTATATATGTAGCCGCAGCTGCTAGTATGTGTGTGAGCTGCAAATACAGAACTGAGAAGTAAAAACTTTTGGGGCAGCATAGTAACTTTCTGATCAGGTCAAATTAAAGAAAATATTTTTTTTAAAAATATGGGTTTGCGTTTGCCCTCAGATCCAGAGTGTGTCCCAGGATCGGGGCTCTCCATCAGTCAGCCTGGTGTATCTGGTGAGAAACCAGGACGTGGTTCTTAATGGGACGATCTCCAGCGGTTTACTCAACCAGCTGACCGCAGAGCTGGTGGGCTACTTCCTGTTCTACCCACCCCTGATCATTGCTGAGCGTAAGTAACCCACAAAGCACTCTGGGAGCTCAGTCTCAAGTCAGACAAGTACAGATGCTCTAAGAGCCCAATGGGCAGATGTGTGATGCCGTGATAGTTGAATGATATGGTCTGAGCTTAATCACCAACACTTCTGGAGAAGATTTTATTCCCTAGTTGTTATAGGATCCTTTTTGTTTTTATTTATTTATTTTTAGCTGTCCAAAGAAATCTTCCACAGTTGATATGACATCATCATCTGAGGCAATATAGGTTCCAGCTAAAACATTTTTCATGTTTGGGAAGAGGTGAAAACCTAAAGAGGGGAAATCAGGTGAGCGGGGTGGCTGCTGAGACCACAATCACTGATAGCAGCCAGCAAGTATATAATTATTGCACCCAAGTTTGTCCATCTTGTACAACTCACAGAGGCTTGGCTACCTCTGGAGCTTACACATTATAATCTGTTCAAATGAATGTAGCTGATGTGCAAAAACCCATAAGAGATTATATGAGATTCACAAAAATACTATGGCCTATTGCTCACCTCCTTTTGTGCCTAAGAACTTATCGACAGCGTGATTTATTATAAAATATATGCATCTATTGTATTTAACTGTATCCTTCATTATGTCACAGACCCAACATGTGATAATGTTATATGAATTTCACAGTAATATAATCTACACTTTGTTTTTTAGTAGATATAGATGCTAAATGAAGATTTATACCACGTAAAGTTTGATAATGTCAGGTATAGAAGTCAAGTAACTATTTTCTTGCTTTTTCTCAGCTGAAATTGACTTGTTGTCATATTTTGGCATTAACTAACACAGAAGTTTTGGCTCCAAATGTAGCATTTCATCAGAATGCTCTGACATTGTTTCTCAAAAGTGATTAGCAACAAATTGTTTTCTAGCTGCAGACACCAGTGTTAATGGCTGGCTCTTAATGCATCTAACAACATTTGATACCTATAGACTTACATTTCTATTCCTTTGATGTGTAATCCAAAAAGCACCAATGTATCACCGTGCTTTCCATACAATGTGGGAAGATTCCCTTCATTAACACTGACAGAACATGTATTTCTAATGTAATAGAAATGACAAGTTAGATTAATCTTTTAGCTCCTAAAATGTCTAAAACTAAATTTTCCAAAATTCAAAATGTCATCTTTAATTTCCTTATTTGTCTTAAAAACATAAAGCAGCAAATCATCACATCTGAGAAACTGAAACGTCAAATGTTTAAACAGTTTTAGTTAGCAAATCACTAAAATTGATCATTAAAAATGTTATAGATTAATTTTTTGTCACTAATTGTTTAATTAGGGAATTGGTACCACTGCTTGTGGATATTTGTCCATCTTCCTATCCTGAAACACAGCAGCAGAGAGTCACGTACTGAAAACTTGGCTTGGTTTGTCTAAGCTAAAATGAATGGTGTCTCGCCAGCATCAGAGTCCAGTGTGAGTTCTTCATACTTATTCACTTGATGCAGCTCCAAGCCATCATCTCTTAAGCACTGCTGGATAATTAATAATCAAATTATGAACATTTACAAGTGAAAATGAGTCATTTATCTGTGAGCATGTGACGCTAAAAGCTGAAATGTGTATTTAAAGGAACATGCCAGCGATTGTGCATGTTTGAGCCGAATATATACAATCAACATACATGTTACATTACTCACAACCATTTTCCAAAATATGCTACTGTAGCAGTGAATTTTAGATTTTTTTTCCTACCTACCAGACCACCACTGGTTTCAGTAAATTCCAGTACACTATAAAAATCAACTTGTAGAGACTTGAAACACTCTTGAGCCACATAATCCATCACAGCTAATATGATGTGTATTAGAGATTTTCCTTGAAGTAACTTTATTTAACTGATCCAACATGGAGCTGCAGGACAATGTATGTCTCCACCAGGAAATATAGTCCCAGGAGAAGACGACTTTTTCCAAGAAATTAAAAAGACTGTGCCTTCTACAATGTATAAGTGTTAGAAGGCAAAACACTAAGTTTTAAGGTGGGTGTATCACCTGAACATGATTTTGAAAGATGAGGAGATTTGAAAAAAATAAGAGAAAAACTAAAATACAGTTTTATGTTTTGGAAATTGTCAGTAACATTATGTGCGGGTTGTATATATTGAGCTCAAACATGCATGATCGCCGGTATGGTCCTTTAACTGTACAACTTCTAATATTTAACTAAACTTAGCATATGCTGCAGTAACGTAAACTTTTTGAGATGATGCATTAGCTCTCCCACTGCTCATTTCCATAACATCATTAAAACAGTCATGGCTGCCATCCAAAATGACACAGGACAGCTGTTGGAATTCTGTGGAGTTGACATTATATTGTCCCTGTCAGCACTCTGACAAAAAGGATGGAGGTGCTCTCTCATTTAATCAGTCCACATGAACATTAAAGTTGATTTTAAAGACATTTCATCAACTATTGAGCATTAAAGCAAAGTTACATATTTATTGATCTTTTCATTAATTTGTTTTTGCACCTTTGTACCTGTTCTGACAGTATGAGCATGATTCCTCTGCAAAGTGAAGGCCACATTAATAGGCCTGAGCATGCTGATGTACGTCTTGCACAAAATGCTGCTGCAGTAATAAATCCAAAGGCAGTGAAATACAGGGTGAGTGTGAGGGAGCCGTATTTCTGTTAACAAGTAGCTTCAGTGTTACCCTTAGGCTGTTAAGGTTGACTTGAAAAATACGACACAGATGCAGACGGTGTTTGCATCCTTATGTTGGGTGTTTGGAGTTTTCTAACAAGGAGCAAGAGATGTTAAAAGAGAGTTTTGGACTTGAAAAGCTAAGCAGAGGTCACACTGATTGAATTTCAAAGGCGTACTGCTGATGAAGGACTGTATTTCAATATTGACACAATAGCAGCAAATGAATTTCAAGCTGTAGAAAATAATGAACGATATGACAGAAAAGCAATTTAACACACCCTGCCAATGACTCTGTGATTCTTCTGTGGAGTTTCCATAGTGATGCTGCTGCTACTGTTTTTTTTTTGTTTGTTTTTTTTTTTTTTACCCCAGAACTGGACATTATGAGGCATCCAGTCTCTCTTTTTTCCTTATTTTATAGTGATTATACTGTATAACAAATGCTGTCTTGTTTGTTCTGTGCATTTTGCTGCCAGGCTGAGACAGACATACAGAGCATATGTACGATGTCTTCGACAACACCATCGAGTCTACTGCAGGCCATGCATGATTCATACTGTAGCTTTGTGTATATTTGACCTGTTTCTTAAAGTGAGCATTCAGGATTCTTTTAGAATGTGCAGGTAAAATGTTGTCAGTGCATCCTGTGACCTTCAGGGTACAATGAGCCTCAGGTTTACTTACACACAGTATATATACCACCAAACAAAGCAAGCACAAACCTAAAATAAATGGGATCATATTATAATTTTTGTTAGAGAAATAACTACTCACAAGCCCTGTACTTCCATGAAAGCTCAATTTTTTTTAAATTAATTTTTTATTTATTTATTTTTTGTTTACTTCTGTAACATGTTGACATCAACATGAAACAGATTGGAATTCAGCTGCCTACATACCTGGTAGGCAGTAGGCGGTTGGCAGCCCAAACGCTTACTAGCCTCATACTTTGTGGTTAGAGGCTAGTAAACGTTTGGGCCGCATCCATGTTTGTGTTGTCAGCACAAGCCTGATTAATCAGAACAGAGCTGGCTTTTTGGGAGGAGGACTTAAAGAGACAGGATCTAAACCTGACTGATTTGTCTTAGTGTGCAAATCAGTGCTGCAGCAAGGAAAAGCAGAAGTTCTAAAGTCTTCAAAATCTGAACAGAAATTCAGAACGTGGAAATCTGAGTAATATTGCTCCTTTATTCCCAAGTTCATTTTAGGTCATTTTCACATATCATGTTTCAAAGAGCTTTACAGCAACACGTTGCTCAGCAGCACTTTGATCAAATCAAATCTACTTTCAGTAACATCAAATTTTGAATTTTGTAGAGTGCAAAGGAAAGGATTAAATGAATCTTCTTGGGGTATTTAATGGCTAGAATATGCTATTGTTGTGCTATTGTTTTCATGATCTCTATTCAGTTCAATTCAGTTTATTCTCATAATTTCATAAAAAGCACAACAAAACCTCTTTTTAGGACATAAAACATAAGATCATAGAAAAAAATGAAAACAGTGAAAAACACAGCAAGAAAAGGGAATGCAAAGATCAAAAAATATCAAAACTACAAAAATGTTATTGGATAAAACAGTGTAAACCTACAAAATGCCATATAAAATCTATAAAATTTTATTATACAACACTTTTACAGTATATCTATTCAGTATTTAGGTATTTTTATTGGAAAGAGAAAACACAGGCTGGATATTGTAAATTGCAACTGAGTTACTGTTCTTGCAATTCATCTATCAGTTACTACCAATGTTGTGTTCTTTCATTCTTCCACACAATTCTTGTTTATTCGGCAGTTTACGCATCAATATCCCTGGAAAAGCCACCAGCAAACACGATTTAACATTAATCATTGCGCCATTTTACTTTGACACTGTTTGGTTTATTTTGCTACGACTGTAAAAACGCAATACACACATGAGCAAAAGACCACGGGCCCCAAAGATCAGCTACATAAGCAGTGTTTGTATTCTGTTGGCCCAGCCTGTATGCCATCTGTGAGATTTTGGAGGGCAAACAGCTGTACAGCTCCTATCATCTGAATCATGCCATAGGCGATCTGATGGCCGTGTCCCCTGAATGCACTAATTTCATCCTGTGAGATTAGATTAGTATCTATTTGTGCTTCCTCTCGACACCAAGAGGATAAAACATCACACTTTCAACACACATTCAAAACCCACTTGAGATCAAACCTTGTTTTCCCCTTTCTGTTCCTTTAAAAACACTTTATTGACTAACCGTGAAACGATGCACAAATGATTATAGAATGATCTACAAAATAACAAAATCGATGTCAGCAGTGATTAATATCCTTTCAAAGAATAATTCAGTGGCTCTAAGTGCAGCACTGCATATTTTCCATTTCTGTCTGCTCTACCCACCTACCTGATTAGCTAAATCAGTGTGTTCAGCCATTCAAGACCTGGGAGGCAGGAAGTCTTGATCAAGTGATCACACCTAATTTAGCCAATCAGCTGAGAGTAAAGCAGGGAGAGATGGAGAATTTGATATGGTGATATGGTTCTCGAGGACCTCGTCCTGGAACTGAACTCAAATACAATTTACTCTGAACCAGGAACAGATGTTTCCCCCCTTGTTTTGTTTAATTCGTCTTTTATTTTAGTATTTCCTGTCATAATGGAAACATCTTATAAGTCTATAAAATCACCTGAAGTTCTTCTCCTGTTTTTTCCAAAATAAACTGCTGTTTTTCCTGTTAAAAAGATGAGTCACACACCACACCATCTAGAATTTTACCTCCTAACTTGGAAATAGCAACACTTTAACAAAATGAATACATCATTGTGGTGCTGAAGAGCGTCAAATCAGAAATATGTTTTAATGAAAATATCATGGTTTATTATTGAGGACTTCCTGTCATGCATGTCACTCTTTTTTTTTTTTTTTTTTTTTTTTTTTTTTTTTTTTTTTTTTTTTNAAAAAAAAAAAAAAAAATACACAACTACTCTCCTGGATGAAAAGGGCAGGAAATGAGACTGAACCCTCACACTTTAGCGCAGTCTGTCTCCAGTGTTTACGTGCGCTTGTTTAATAAGTCAGAGAGGCACTCAGTCAGACCTTTGAATACAAATGCAGTCACGTATAATCTCATCAGGGAGGCGGCAGCAGACTGACAGGGCGCTGAGCAAAAAATGCTCGCTGCTACGAACAGCTACTGCGGCTGCAACGCCATTGACTAGTGCTATAAACAAGTCGGCAGACAGCCAGGTTGGAGGAGTTCGGTGGAGACAGATGGCGAAACAAGCAGATGGGAAATAAGGATAGATAGGTCGACATGAGTAGGATGAGAAAAAATAAAAAAGGAAAGAGGCTGATGGACTGAGTGAGAGATGATGAGAAGATAAAGGGAATGAGAGGCAGACAGAAAGGATGAGAGGTGGTTTAGATGGATAGAGGAGGTAAGAAAGGTGGATTATGATACTGAAGAGGAGTGTTTATTCAGACTTTATCATCCATGTCAGGGGCTAATGCTAAAAATACTCCTCCACACACACACTTACAGCTGTCACTGTTACAGGGCAAATAGATCCTAAAAAGCTTTGACTCAAGTTAGATGAATCTAAACAAGTTAAAGGACCATGCTGGTGATTGTACATGTTTGAGCCCAATACAATCCGCTACATGTTACAACTGTATTTTAGTTTTCCTGTTATTTTTTTTCAAATCCCCTTATCTTTCAAAATCAAACGTTCAGATGATGCACCCACCTTAAAATTCAATGTTTCACCTTTTAACACTCATGCACGATTGTGGCACGATCAGTTTAATTTCTCAGTAAAAGCCATCCTCTCATGGGACTGTATTTCCTGGTGGAGCCATGCTCTGAGTTGGATCGGTTAAATAAAGTTACTTCAGCAAAAAAACTAATAGACATAATGTTTGCTGTGATGGATTACATACCTCAAGCGTGTTTCAAGTCTCTGCAAGTTGATTTTAATCTGGAATGAATGTTTATTTAAATACAAACTGCAGGTCTTTACATGTTATTGCGAAGCTCCCATATCTGGAAGTTGTAACTTAGATGTAACATTTGTGTGCTGTTTGTTTTGTCGTAAATTCAAACCTAGAAGACAATCAACAAACAAACATGGATGCCATGAAATGGAAGATGTGGGTTTGGCTGCTTTTCCATCTAATATTTTAGTGGTTACAAAGTAGGAAACTTGTTTTTCTGATGTGTGTCAGTAACTCTGTCTAACTCGGATCTGTCAGGAACAGAAAACAGCAGAACGTACCGCAGGAAAAAACTTTACAAAGAAAATCAGGAGTCAGGATTTTCAGACCCGAGCAGAGTTTTATTTTAAAAATATTGTAAGATTTGCATATTGTGAATTATAATGCATTAAAACTGATGCTGCCCTTAATATCCAATTATAAACAGATTTAAAAAAACTCACATTAGGCTTAGTGCAAACTGCAGACACAGGCTTTAACTTTCTCCCTCTGTCTCCTCTCCCTCCAGCCCTCGAATACCACAATCTCAACACGTCAGCAGCAACCAAGAACTACTGGGTGATAACAGGTAAATTGCCCTTGCACACACACATATGCACATACACACGCACACGCACACACACATAGTGTTACTGGTGATCAGAGGTAATCAAGAGCTGCATCGATTGGACAAAACAGCAGTTAGTTAAATGTCTTGGCGCTCTGTGTTGTGCAGTTCAGCAGAATAGTTGTGTGTCTCTCTCTCTCTCTCTCTCTCTCTCTCTCTCCCTCCTAACACAGANCACACACACACACACACACACACCCCTTGTTTGCTTTCCCCGTGCTCAGTAAATCTTTAGCTGCTCTGTTCCTGGGAAAACCTATTGATGCATTATTCACAGCTTCCTGACTGAGGCAGAGAGATCCCATCACATCACATCATGACGGGTGTGAATGATACTGAAGTGTGTTTGTGTGTGTGTTTCTGTGTGTGTGTGTGTGTGTAACATGTCCTCTGCTCCATCTCAATTATTGCCTCTATATAACACACACTCGGGCAAGATTGATGCAAGCACCTGTGTGTGCTTATGTGTTTGTGTTTGTTTGTGCGTGTGTAAGCGGTGTATGTGTGTGTGTGTGTGTGTGTGTGTGTGTGAGACCCTGCACGTCACTGCAGGTGTAATAGAAGTTTCTAGGTGAGCAGCTTTTAAATGGAAGGTACAATTATCCATGTGATATCTTAGTCCTTCATCTCTCGCTTCCTTCCTCCATCTTATCAGTTAAAATCAACCCTACCTCCCTTCTTTCATCAACCAACCATTTCTACTGCTGCCCTGTTTTCCTTCCATCACACCTTTGTCTACCCTCCTCTCCTCTCTCTCTTGCCCTCTTGTGCTTGCCTTTATCTCCTAACTCCCTTTTCTTTTCCCTCTCGTTTCTCCACGCAGTTATCCAGGATGTGGACAGTGCCGCCCTAGAGGCCAACTACCAGAGCTTTGCCAGCGTGATGGAGCAGCGGCTGGCTGAGCTCTTTCTGGTGGCTGGGAGGCAGGGCTCCCGGCCGGCACGATCCCGACGAGCCAGCACTGTGGGAGGGTACACCGTGCAGGTAGCTGGATGGGTGTGGAAAGGGCAGGGAGTGGGTGGCGGATAGTGTGCACTGGACATAGAGTGGGTGTGATTAATAAGCCAGTCAGCTTTGTTAATAAATAAAGCACATTTTATATACAAAGGCAATTCAGAGCTCTTTATATTCAGCATAAAAGACCTTAAATGAGCAATAAACACTGAGCTGAAAGTGAAAAATGATGGTGTAAGACTTGTACACTATGGAAAATAACAAACTACCGTATATACTCGAGTATAAGCTGATCTCGTCTATAAGCCGACCCCCTGTTTTTGACCTGCAAATTTAGATTTTTAAAGAAACCCATATGTAAACAAACCCACTGTTGTTGTTCCATGAATTTATTTGTTTAGCACATTACCTGTTTTTCTGGGTATTGTCATAGTATTCCTGTGATTTTGTGAAAATAATCTATGTACCGGTTGTGGTGGCTATTTTAAAACTTCACCACTTTAACAGGGCTTCTCTTCCTGACGCACCCCGGAATGAGAACATTGCGCTCTTGTTCTTTTCTTATCTTATTTATTTTCAAAATCAAAATAACAAAACATGACATGAGGTGAGGTCAAAAACTACACCGCTGCCCTGGCGATTATCACCAGCTGCTTCACGGAGCCGGCAATGATCGATCAGTTAAGATATAAATATTCAAAAATAATAACTTATTTGATTTCACTTTTTCCAAATTAAATATTTTAAACATTTCATAATTAACCAAGAAATGGCTCTAACACCAGTAAACATGATATTTATTTCAGCAGCTGATTACTGTAACTGACCAATCACAACAGGCTTACTGGCTGCTGCAAAATGTGCTGCATAAGATGTTTAGTCAGGAAATGTCTCATTCTAAGGTATGATTTAAACTATTTTCCATGGGTAGTGGTAATGACTAGTATTTCCACCCCTGGAAATTTCATCTTCTGGGATCAAATTTGAATTTCTCGTGTATAAGCGGACCCCCTGATTTGCTTTGTGAAATTTGGTAATAAAAACTCAACTTATACTCGAGTATATACAGTATATGATATGTTAACATTGTGGACAGGCAGATTTAGGCTTAGAGCTAGGTGATTTGGGTGAAAAAAGGGAATGCTCAAACTCAATGGAAGGTCCTTATAAGGATAGTAATACAAACATGTGTATGTTATATTGTGTGTGTGTGTGTGTGTGTGTGTGTGTGTGTGTGTGTGTGTGTGCCTGCTGTTCCATATTGTGCAAATTAGGACAGCGATCAACTCCTCCTAGGCTTTATGCTTTACACACCCTCAAGGTTTTACAGGAAGTCGCAAATGACCGGTTTTATGGCTGCACAGACAGGGAGGGCCTCACACAGAGAGAGGGGTGTGTGTGTGTGTGTGTGTGTGTGTGTGTATGTGTGTGTTAGGGGAGAAATCATCCAGCCATTTAATAACACACCTTGTCTTTTTATGGCAAAATCAAATAGCCAGGCTTGATTGAACTGTGTGATGCGTTCGTCAAATTAAAAAAAGGTGTTTGATGTGTGATGAAAGGAAATTGAGATTTTAAGTGACTCGGTTATGCCTCAAGTGTGGTTATCTTACCGCAAATGGCTTAATATGATCAAAGCAACTGAGCGGACTCAGAATTTTGATATAGCCGGGATTTCTAATCTGTTCATGTGGGGAGATAAAAGCACAAGAGACACTGTGTGCTGCGAGGGGATTAAAGTTACATTGATATGAATTTTTTGGAGGCAAGGTTAACCCGGTTTGTATTTCTCAATCGCTGACATGTTGTATTTATAGTCACCATGTTGTAAATAAAAGAACTCGTACCAAAACAGTCCCTAAAAAAAAAAAGAATTAGGTGTTTCCTCTAATGACAATGGGTGGAATTCATAAAATATCATACCAACTACACAGCGTCACACTGAATAAGTGCCACAATAATTGAAAGTTTTTAAATTAAAAAAATTAAAGCTTTCCTTTTGTTAACCAGCGCAGCGGTGTGCCGTGAACGTCGCGTTGTTGTGTGTCTCAGGTGAAAGCATATGAAAATCGGTGTGAGAGAGCTGCTTCATAATTAACAGCCACACTTTACTGTATCTCACCTCTTCTGGTGTCAAAGCAAAATTGACAAAATCACCAAAGAAACCTAAATTCTCTGCTTTAGAGCTCTCATTTTAAGATACAAAACACACTACAAAACACTCCAGACACTACAAAGAGTCATGGTGCACAGGGGGCACAGCAGATTTGAAAACCACCTTAGATGGACAATTTTTTTTTCTCCTGTCCCAGATGGTGAGTATACGTCGACTGCCTGGCCCCAAGAACCCAGCAGAGATGACCTACTACGCCCAGCTGAATGGAGCACCCATCACCGGCACCACCGCTGCCAAAACCCTCAGCAGTCTGGACTCACAGACCATGGCTCTGACTCTGGGCTACTTTGTGCAAGTACAGGCCGAACGTAAGCTTGTTGTCTTACTTTAACACCCTTTAGACTGTAAAATTCACCTAATGCTGGAAGCAGTCAGCTGAAGGAGCAACATTTAGCATTTGTAAAAAATAAAGATGTTATGGTTAAATCAAACCCCAGGACTGACATTACTTCATATTTGAAATTTGTAAGAATTTCAAAGGAAAATATTCAAGAATCGTCTTTCGTTCGGCTGCTGGGTGAAAATCTTATGTACATTTTTGTTTTTTGTTTTTTTAATGTTTTCTGACACTTGTTGAAGGGAAGGAAGGAAGGAAGGAAGGAATTAAAGTTAAAGGAAGGAAGGGCAGGAAAGCATGGAGGGAAGGAAGGAAGGACAGTGGAAAGAAAGAAAGAAAGAAAGAAAGAAAGAAAGAAAGAAAGAAAGAAAGAAAGAAAATTTCCTACTGAATGCAAAATCAGAATCGCCAAAGTAACTAAACTCATTAGACAAATATTATGGAATAAAGGTAGAAAATACTCAGAATATCAACATATTGGACTTAAATTAAATTTACTCACTTCCCATCTCAGCATATTAACAATATTTATTGGTAAAATATATTTTGTGTTGATTCACAGCATGGATTATTATAGAATGTACAGTAAAGATTCACGGTGGACCCATTGACCNCCCCAGGCTGATTCAGCAGCCGTTTCAGAGCTGCCACACTTGTGTGAAAGTGTAACAATCTCAGCTCACCGTGACATTCTGTAGCATTTGGGTTTTCCATAAATTTCCATTCATTTCCATAATGCACCTCATATTAAAGAAAGCTTTCATATTTCCGATGCAAAGTCAGATTCCCGAATTCTGTCTCAAAGATCTATGACAAAGTTCAATATTTTTATGTGATGGTAAGTTTAGAAGATTATAATTGGAAATATATTTGTTTTAATGGCTTTCAGAGCATGCGACGAGCAGAGGGAATTTGAAATTTCAAGAGCACTGGAGGGGATAATTTATTCTCTCAATTTTCCTCTACCACAATTAATAATTTACAAAGTGGAGTAATACCAAAACTATCATTAGCCTTCACTGTTCATCCTGAATGTTTCCAAACCAGGAACGGAAAATGATTTAATTTTAGTGTAATATAGTTGGAGAGTGTGTTAAAACTAGGGCTGTGAATCGATTAAAAAAATTAACTAATTAATAGCTCAGTTTTCTGTAATTAGTGATTATAATTGTAGAAACTTGTAAATTTGTAATCATTATACATTGAATCACCAAATCAATGTAGAATCAATGCAAAGGAAGTATATTTAGATAATATTTGTTTAATGGCATTTTTTTAAAAGTTGGAATATAACCTGTGATTTTTCATTCCAAACAAAAGTATTTCTGGAGCAAGTACAGTCTTTGTACAATACAGTAACTTTATTTTGTAATGGATTCATTGCTCTTATTTTCATGATATTGTATCTTTTGGGTTAACTATCACTTTATTCAGTTCAGAGAAGAAACTACCTTGGTTGATATGTTAAAAAGATGGATGCATGTTATTCATGGCTTCAGCCACAAGGTGGTAATTTGCCAAAGTTCACACCTTCTTGTTGCAAGATAAATCATCTTATTCTGAAAATCTGACCTTGTTCAAGGGGAAGTTTGTCTTATTCTGAAAAGACTGAATTCTGTTTGTGTTGAGTTATTTAACGTTAGCCTGAATCTCTCAGGGAGCCATGGAGAGCAACGCAACGCAGTAAAGCTAAAGTGAGGCTAAACGGCTGTGAAGGTCTTTATGTTGTTTATATGTTTTTGGTTAATAAAGCTACATCTCAGTTAAAATGACACACTGGTGAGCGACTGACTGTGTGGTTTCAACAACAGCCATTCTTTTAAAGTAGAATTTTCCATCCGCCCATCTTATCTTTTTCCTTCTCCATAATTAGCACGAGCATATAAAGTGGGGGGGAAACGAAAACATTAGCGTAGCCTCAGGAAGTGAAAAAATGGATGAACGTTAATAGCATTTTTTTAATGCGTTAAACAGTCCACATTAATCGCAAAAATGAAGACGTTAATTTTCCCAGCCCTAGTTAAAACATAATCAAAATTGCAAACAGAAATGAATGCACCCAGTAAGACATACCCATAGACCATGTAAGCTTTGTTTCTGATTGGTCCTTTATTTCTGTAACATGTTGACATCAACATGCAACAAATTTGAATTTACCTGCCTACACACCTGGTTGGACACACCCACCAAGGATTAGGCTTGTGAGCCGGCATCCATGTTTTGTAGTTTGTGGGTGTTTCTAGCTCAGGCCTGACATGACTGGCCAATCAGATTGACAGAGTGGACTTTTTAGGAGGGGGGCCTTAAAGAGACAGTACCTAAAAGTTTTGGGAATTTTACAGCCCTGTTATTATTATTATTTTTTTAACATTTCCTCACTGCCCTCTCTCACTTCTCTCATTGATCCCATACAGCCAATGAGGATGTCCAGATAAATCTTGTATGTGCATATTAAAATATCTATTCTAATCAGATTAAGGCATCAACTGTTTTTGTAAACACCATAATCAGATTGAAATCATCATAACTCAACGTTGGTGTACTGAGAGAACCAGACCTAGTAGGTTATACAATTGTTTTTCGATTTACTCGAGATGATTAAGCAAAGAGTCATGTAGATTCAGTGAATAAAGGAATCCTTTACACTGCATTTTTTAAAATTAATCATAGTATATACAAAAAATCAGAGCATAGCGTACATCAGCAAGGGAGAGTAGAAATGCATCTGTTTTTTTTTTTTTTTTTTTTTTTGCACATTAAAGTTTTGCAAAGAATAGACCATTAATAAAAATAAGAATATGGGAATCTGTAAATCTAAAGGGTCACTCAGTGTCTAAACACCTTAGAGATGACTGCAAGTAGTTTCATATCGATGACTAACATGTATTTATGTTTATGTGTGTGTGTGTGCATGTAGCTGTGGTAAAGACACCACCCAGTAACCTATGGATCGTGGCCGTCCTGACCCCCCTCTTCTTGTTGATGGTGGTGATCGTCATGGTGGCCTTCATCCTGTGTAAAAGGAACAGGGTCATCTTCAAAACAGGAGCCTTCCGAACCTTCAAAACCCGCTCCAAGGTGAGACAGTTTATCTCCATCATCTGACCTTCTTCTGCTGACTTTTCCACATGTTTTGTTCTCTCCACTCTCTCTCTTCTGCTTTCTTCTTTCTTTCCACTCAGTCTTGTGCTGTAGCCTCTTTTGTTTTTTGCCTGTTTCTTTCCCCTCCTCCAGCCTCTATTTTCCTCATGCTCCTCTTTATTCCTCTCTTTTACTCCTCCTTTCTCCTTCTTCTTCCTCCTCCTAAGTGCTTCTTTCTTACCAAAGCTATATTTTCCACTAAAAACCACATTAGTCCTATGACAAAAGCTCATGAAATTTTCAATCCATTGCAGTCCCAAATGAGATATATCCAGATATGCAGAAAATTCTCCTGATGATGGTGATATGGCAGCCGCTTTAATCTAGAAACTTTGAAAAGTATTTTTAAAATGCTTTGAAAGTTTTAAACAAAATATTGAAACTGTGTAGAATCTTTCATGGCTTTTTATCAAAACTGTAAAACTAAAACTTTTATCTCTTCAATTGTTTATTCAGACTAATATTACTCTTCACCGTCTTCAGACCTTGAGTAGCTCATTATGGTTTAAAATTTTGTCATATTTAAGCCTGCACCATGAAATAATGTCAGATTTTAAATTCCACTGTAAATATTTTCCTTGACATGTAAGGCTATAACTACCTTATCTGTTGACATTAATTTGTAAAGTAGAGGGTATGTGGTAGATGATTTGCGGTAAATTCCATCCATTTAGCTAGAATCTTCTAAGTTTTGTGACATTTTTCTTAATTTTTTAAACTTAAATCTTTTGATTAAAAGTTTTTTTTCCTATCATTGAAAATGCATCAATCTTTTCAGAATGGTCCAGTTTCATCCAAAATGATGCAGAATAATAAAGACTAGGAACACTTTTCCTGGAGGTGGCGTTATAGCAACCAGCTAAATTTTATAAACAACAATAGTACAAACTACTATTGTCTTGTAATGACTAAATTCTAAGTTGGCTCCTGACCGCTGTATCGTTGCTTACAACTATAATCAACTAAGATTACATAACCATTTGAGACTGTATGACACATCAGACAAATCTATTGTGTTAAGCTGTTTTTTGTTTTTCAGGTCATAGAAAAGGAAAATTGAAGCCCATCTGTGTGGGTCTGAGCCATTTGTTTTCCACGCTGCCCAATAGTCTCTGGTCATTGCTAATCATGCATGCTGTAAAGACAAATCTGGCGAGAGGAAATAAGGGCTCAGTGTCGCTAACCTTAGGGCGATGTTGGCCCTTTCACAATAATTATGTTCACTCAACTCAATCAGTTACGTCAGATGACCGTGTCTGCAATAGCTTTGCAGCAGTTGGTTTAATGCCAGGTTGCTCTCCTGACCATCATGCATTGCATGAGGGGTTAGCAGCTGCGTATGTCACTGCAGTAAACAAGTGCTATAAGCTAACCAGGCTAATTTGCTCTCAAGGGGCTTTTTATTATCTTGAAGTGAGTTTCACATTAGGTTTCCACTCCAACTCAGTGAGACAATCTGCCATTTACCACACGCACACACACACACACACACGCACACACACACACACACACACACACACACACACACACACACACAAATATATTGGCCACTCAAGTTAAAGGACCACATCTTCCTGTGATTTTGCATGTTTGAGCCCTATAAATACATCCCACATACATGTTACATTACTGCCAACCATTTTCCAAAACATACTACTGGAGTGGTAAATATTAGAATAGTTTTTTTTTTTTTTTTTTTANTTTTTTTTTTTTTTTTTTTAACCTTCAAGACATACTTTACACATGATGAAAACAAAAGTCACACAGTTTACATTAACCAGTTAAACTAGGTTCTCCTCAGCCCATCAGTCTTCTTAAACAGTTTAATCTTACCAGGTTATGTACATGTTTCATCTGAGTCATTTGGTTAAAAACAGAATTCTTTGTGCATATTGTCACAAATCAATGTGATATTTATGACAGCAAGCATCAGTGTTCATTGTCAGATGTCGATATATTTCCTATTCTATTCTATTCTATTCTATTCTATTCTATTCTATTCTATTCTATTCCTCACCTTGTTTATTAATTCTCTCCCTGTTTAGACATCATATCGAAGAGAGGGCAGTTACCACCACCAGGTATTCATTAAGTGACTGGTTTGGTGGTTTAATTGCTGACTGAGTGGCTGATAAACGTTGACTGATTTGCTTGATTAAGTGGAAAGTGGGTTATCTGACCGCCTGGCTGTTAGCTGGCTACGCTGTGCTTCCTGTTGTTGTTGTTGTTGCTGGGTAAAATGCTGCATGTGGCTACTGTGCTGTGGACAGGACTTATCCGGCCATCCTCATTGGCTATGGGAGATCAATGCGAGAAGGGAGGGAGAGCAGCGAGGAAAGGTGGAAAAAAAAAAGCATAACAAGGCTGTAAAATTACAAATCACGTTCCTTAAGATTTAAATTGTTTGGGTTTGATTTGATCAACTGAATGAACATGGAGGAGCTGGCTCATAAAAACAGGCAAACGAGCACTGTTCTGGCAGCCATTCTTTACACAAGGCTCATAAACATGAATAAACAGAAAGAGGACCAACACTCAATACCTGTGAACCAAATGAATCTATTTTTATTTTCTAGTATCCATATAAAGTGAGTAAAGCTTGTGTCATCAGCTTAAATGACGTCCTCTCTGCCATTTCCTCTCCTTCTCATGTCTCACAGCGCAATCTCTTATAAAGATATTCTCATCCCACAGGAAATAAAACCTTACTTGGACCCCCACACCATTTTTTATTTTTTTTTTTTAATATGAGGTTCTCCTCTGGATTATGCCAGATAGATTATCATGGCTGGACCCCCCAGTAGAGCGCCACTGGTCACAAATGACCAATAAAAACTAGTATAAACGTTCATATTCAGAATTCAGCCACAGAACCATGCGGGGGCCCTCACTGTGGATGCTGTTGCCGTGCTGGAGCACAGCAGCTGATTTGTGGGTTATTTTTGTCCAGTTTTATCCCTCAAGAGGCGTCTAGGCAAAGCGAGGTGAGGAAGGATGGAGAGAACATGGAGGGATGGCTAGACAGGTGATGGAGCCGCTGTAACACCACAGCACAGCAAAGGTGTAAAAACCGTGAAGTGCAGAAAAAAAGAATCAAAGAATAAAAGAGACAAGTGTGCATCATTACATTAAGATTAGAAAATGTTTGTGATTTCATATTAAGCAAAGATGGTTATAAATGTGTTTTCTGTCCTCAAACACCTCCCAACTGGAACAAGTGTTAAAGAATTTCACAAATATATATAAACGGACTTTAATAAATGTATTTTTGTGTGGCGATTTGACTATCCAGATTCAAAATGGTAAGCTGCATTTAGGCACTGAAGGAAAACTCAGATATCCTGGTATTCAGGGCATTCAGGTGCAGTTTTCATAGCAGGAGAAGCATTTTTCTGATGCTTGCAGTAATTAAAATACCAGTAATTAAAACGCTGTGGAGTCAGAGATAAAGATGAGGCAATAAAAACAATTAGACACTTATGTGCATGCAAGTGGTTCCTTATGTTTCAATTTCTGCGCTCCATTGTTTGTTTTGCATTCATAATCATTTGCAAACATTTAAATGTTACTTAGGTTTTGTTTTATGAGAGAGGCTATCAAATATTAAAGATTCCCAAAATGTAAGGTTTCATAAGTGCCGTGAGGCTACAATCGCTCTTATACACAGAAGTATTTATGCTGCTCCCATCCTAAGCAGTGGCATGCATGAGCAAATGAGATAAATATTTCATATAGAAATAATAACAAAAAATAAAAACCCCAAAAAACCTACTTAAAGTTGATTAAGCCATTTGCCTGAAACCTGTTAAACCTGTGTGTAATATGCCTTTAAAGGGGGGCTGGATTTATACATCAAATTCAGCTTATTGATCATGGGGAGCACTTTTAATATATGTGAAACACAAAGGTTACTTCCTGTTGGTGCCGAAACTGCAGAACTTAAGCTGTGCATTGAACTCTTTTGGAAATTTAATCCCACCTGGTTTCTAGGAGTGGCCTTAAAGTTAATTCCTAAAAATTCCTGGTAACTACAGAATTAACATTAATCTGTGCATCCTTATCCTGTTACTGACACATTGTTGTACAGGGTGTCACAGGTAAAAGTTAATAAAAATCAGCATGTTACCAAGCTGCTTCATTTAAGAGTTACACTTGTTACTGTTTCATCTGCTGTCAAAGTGGAATTGAGATGTTAGATCAGCGAAGAAAGCATATATTCTCTCCCTTAGAGCTCCACATTTTAAGAGATCGATACTAATATAAGAAGGGATCTGACACACACACACACACACGCACACACACACACACACACACAAACTAGTGCATGGGAGGTGTGTTGTGCATATCACATCGGAGAGAGAGACACAAAGCATAGCAGATGAGGCTAATTCCCTGACTTTGAACAGTGTTATGTTCACATGCTGAACATTGCTCCCAATGACCGATAAGCTATATTTGATGCGTTAAATTGGTGGCATCCTCCTTTAAATGTCTGTGTGTGAACTTCATTCTTCTATGACAAAAGCAAATGAATATTAATGAGACCTAAGCGATGTGGAGTAATACGCTTCATTAAGTTGACCTTTATGTGTGTTTGCGTGTGGTTTGCATGCCTGTGTTTGCGTGTGTATCCATATATGCATGTGTATGTACTCAATTGCTCCCAGCCAACACAGCGATCAGTCACCATGCAGGACGCCCTCAAGCTGCAAATCAATACTGCGATTTATGTTAAGTCTGCATGTGTGTTTAAGCATTAAACAGTAAATATTCAGAGTCCATCTCACCTCATCACTTTGTAAGTCAGCTGGAACATTCTTCAACATGGCGTTTATGCCTCCATAAAGCCTCACACAGCAAGCTTTCGCCAACAATATGATAGAACTGGAATCAGCAAAAGCGAAACATTTTCCATTGGTGAATTCAACGGACGTGCAGCGCAGCAATTGCCATTTAAATGACTGAAGGTGTTTTGCATTTTGCTGCATCATGCACCACCTGCACTGAAAACAAATGCTGCATAAGTTGATCTATAAGCAGCGGAGCAACATGCTGATGTGCACTGTGGTCTATGCTGCTGTACATTTTATTTTTCCTGCACGTGTAGCATTTAAATGCATCATATTTTGGGGATTGTTTTTTCATGCATCTCTATGGCGTGCTTTCACCACCCGCCCTACTAGAACTGAATTTAAATCGGTGTCCACGGGGGGAATAGAGCATCTTGTCCATCTGCCATACCTCATCACACTGCTGTTGGCTATTGCTGTGAGTTAAAATTAGAGAAGAAGAGACTGGATGTGTTTTGATCATGCAAGACAGGAAAATAAGTTTGGATAATTTGGTGATGGGGGGGNCGTGCTTGCAGTCACTTCACATGACATCTCTCAGTAAAAGAAATGGTTTTGATTGGCCCCTCTGCTTCTGTCTTTGTCACTCTCTCTCTCTTTTTTCTCTCTTGATCTTTTCCTCTGTCATCATTCTAAATGGATATGGAGAAACCACCATCCATCTCTGACAGGCTGATCAGAGCCTCACGCCGAACCAAAGCCCTGTCCACAGTCAAAGTCTTCATTAAACCGAGCTGTTCGCACAAGATGAAAGATGGCCATTTGTTAAGTCAACGCGCTGTCAGTGGACATAGAGAGAGGGGCAGACGGAGGCAGAGATGGAGAGAGAGAAAAAGAGGATTTGAAAAAAAGAAGATGGATTTGAGTGCAAAGAGAGAGAGAGAGAGAGAGAGAGAGAGAGAGAAAGACCCTGAGCCGAGTTTGTAAAATATGACAGTCGTGAAATGTCAAATGCCGTTTTCAAGGTTACACAGAACTCCCCTCAGCTCCATCATCTCTGAGGATCCATATCGTCTCCATGCATGACAGCCGTTACCCGTTAACCACCAAATGACGCATCTCTAACTGTAAATTGCAGTGAGCAGTGTGTCAGCTTACTGCTCCCAGTTCAAACCCATGACACCCTGCATGCTTAATGTTTTCTCCTTAATAATCCATATGCCTAATGCATATTGGTGGCAGGATATATTTGGAAACAGCCCATTTAAATCAACATTTCCCTCCTCTTACTCATACTACCCCTTCTTTGCTCTCACCATAGCAAACACATGCATGCACACAGACACATACACTCCCCCGAACCTGCAAATAGCATAGTGCCATCGGCTGATGAATGTTTGCACTCCCCATACATCTTTAACATGAAAGAGTCAGAACTGTCAGCATACATCACTTCAGCGTGTAGAAGATGCATGCAGGCAAATATATGCGCTCACAATCCATACAGTATTCTTGCTACGGTGAGATGGCCTATGCCTTCTCTCTCTGCCTGGATGTGTGTGTGTCTATAAGATCCTGTATCACTTTCTCTGACACTTAGCCACGGCTGTGTCCATGTGTGTTGTTGCTAGCTGATGCTCTGTTGTGTGTATAACTGAATGAATTATTAACAATGGCGTCAGCCCCGTGCCTGGTCTGGCTAGCCCCACATGCACTCAGAGTTTCACACGCATCATCAAATGCATGAGACTTTTTCATTTAAGAGCCTCCAGAAATAGCAAAAGGAGACAAAAATCAGGATCTTGTCGGCTTTGTTGGTCACCTAAAGGGCTCTTCCTCTTTTTGTCTAATTCTCTTTTCCACGAATTGAAAGGCATTTAAAAGTACAAAAGAAAGGTTTTTGTGAAAAGCCTGTTTTAATATTCCGTCTCTTTATACCAAAATCCATGACTTCAAAGCGACTGTTAAGCTTTATTATTTCTTTATTTTTTCAACTTTTCATTATGTTAACCAGGGTGCTTTGAGAGAGATAAAAACCATTCAGGCTAGGAGGTCGTCCAATTACATTTTTCTGTAAAGGGAGCAACACTTATCAGGAAGTATTACTTTAATATTCTCTAGACCATGTCATGTTAGCTGTAAGCAGCTCTGACATTTTTCAGCCAGGTCAGTGTGTCCAGTGCTTCATGCTGGGTTTGCCATGAGCAACACCAAAGCTTATGATGATCAAAGATCATTAGTATGTTGTGCTGTTGTTTTTCTGTGTTTTGAATGCAATTACATTTATCTGTAAATTCATACCATCTTGAAACTTTCTTGCCAAACTTTTCGGCAGTTTGCTGTATTTTGCTATGCATCCTTCATCATGGTCAAGTGCTATATATTTTGTGGACTGTATTATTGCTTATTGCTGATTATTGTGGGCTATAGGATTAAGGTCGATTTAATAAAGTAACATAAAGATGAAAAACTTTACTGTAGGACACCTGTTTTTGCATGTGCTGTGTGTGCTGGAAAAGCTGCTGCTTGTGCTTGGTGCTTAATGCATAATAAAGTGAATAAGTGAGTAAGTTTGGGATCAGCTTGCTTTTGATAGATCAATCCAACAGGCTGTTTTCTGAAAACATCTTCAAAACCTTCAGCTTGGCATTAGGAAGTCCAGCTTCTGAATGGATTGATCAAAAAGCTGTAAGAATGTGACCCTGTAAAAAAAAAAAAAAAAAAAAAAAANAAAAAAAAAGGTTCCTGACTCCTCGTTATCCTTTTCTCATCCAGCCTGTCCAGGGTTTTGACTACGCTAAGAAACATATGGGCCGCACAGGTGATGAGACTATCTCCGTTACCAAGGAGACGCTGGCGATGGGTCTGCCCGTGCGAGATGCTCCACTGTCATTGTCATTGGATAAAAAGGTCCACCAGGATGGAACAGCCAGTAAGAGGCCTCCTTCTGCTGACATACACAAAGGAGGGTAAGACCATGACTCACTTTGCTTCATTACGTGCTAATTTGCTTGTTTTATGGTTGAACTAATATACTGGTTTGTTAAAATATTACAGGGAAGTTGACCTTTTATGAAAATGTGGATATCAGGAGTAAGTGTGATTTACCTCTGATATGGTGAATATGAGCTCAAAGGAATCTGTACCTTAATTGTTGGTGAGAAATCATACAGATAATCATTTTATATGAAATAAAAGGTTGATTGAGAAGTTCTGAGCCTGACTCCTTACATTAGCAACATCTAGATTCTTTCTTTTTTGTGTAAATAACGTAATTGCTGAGGCGTTTTTGCATTCATTTGAGCTAAATGGTTATAAATTAAATTTCAAGGGTACCCAAAGATGGCATTATGACATTGGTTTTCTGTGGCTGCTGTCCATGATTGTGGCTTTGAATTAGTTAAGCACTCACAAGCACCTGATTTGTCACCGTCTGACTTTCACCTTTTCCCAAACATGAAATAGATTTTAGCTGGAACCAGTATTACCTCAGATAAAGACATATCATTATCATATCAAATCAGAGGCAGATTTTTTTGGACCACCTGGAAAAGGACTTCTATGAAAATGGGATAAAATCTCTTCAGCTTTGTTGCAGATGTGTGTTTAGGTAGAAGGAGATTGTGAGATTAATTTCCATTATGAATATGATTTAATTTTGATCTGATTTAGATCTTTCTACACCAGACTCAGAACTTAATTGATCAATTTTATAAACAAGTACTAAGAATAATTAAGCTGTGTTTGTCTTGCTATCAATTTGATTATGTTGGATATTAATTTAAAGTTTTGGAGTTTAAACTTTAACTGTCTTATTGAAGAGAAAAACATTGTTATGGATATCAGCCTCCAATGAATGGAAAGTTTGCATGATCATATTCACTAATTCAATTCAAAATATTAACCAAAAGTATTCCAAATATTTAATGACACACTCCCTGACTCTGCTGTGTATGTGAGTGTGTGTGTGTGTGTGTGTGTGTGTGTGTGTGTGTGTGTGTGTGTGTGTGTAGCAGTAGTAGTAGTGGTGGCTTCAAAGCCTAGAATTTCACTCAGTTGTGACCTATGCCGGAGGGGAAATGTCTTTAAGTCATGTTATTAGCTGTATTTCTGCACAGCTATAGGGTGACATGATTATTTCTCTGGAACCACCATGATCAGGCAGTAGCTACAGTTGCTGGTTCTTAGCTGGAAGCTTTGCGAAGGAGAACTGTAACATTGTGGTGCAGCTGTCTTACTCAGTGAACACACCAGTGACAAACCCCTCAGACATCAGGGTTTGTTTGTGTGTCTCTGTGTTAAGTCAGAGAGAAGACAGCAGTAAACAGTGCAGACTTTAACAGATTGACATGAATCTGACTGTAAGTCCAGAGTTAACACAGAGCTGTGTGGAGACCTTAGGCAGAGAAAATAATTGCATGTACATGCAGAACATTTGGAGGCAGCAAATCCCGAGAACTGCCAAAACGACTGCATTTATCAGCGTTACTTTTACTTTCTAATAATAGCATCATTTCTACATCTAGAGGATGCTATGATTGGCTTTGTGCTGTCACACAGTAGGAACATTTGTCAAAGGGAAAAAAAGGAATAAGGAAGGAAAGTAAGCAAGAAATAGGGAAAGCCATTAAAACCAAAAAAGTGTTTAGCCCTCCTTGATAAAGTTGATTATTAGTTTTAAATAAAATGTGATAAGTTAGTCAAGCAGGGCCGGTGAAGGTCACACACACACACACATGCTCACATACACACATTATGTTATCTCTTTGATGCAAGATCAAACTGTATATATATATATATATATATATATATAAGAAAAACCATTAAATGCCATCTCTGTATCCAGATTTGTTATCTGGATAATGACATCCAATATTGGGATTTGCATTTACAGTTTGCATTAAAAATGTCTGCATTATGATCAGATATCAGTAGACAGGCTGTCATATTATTCCAGCCTGTGTTTACTCCTTGCTTCATGGACAAAATGTTTTTCAAATAACTTCTAACTTTTTGCATGGGCTGTGTTCCAAGTATTGCTCACAATAAGTTGCAACTCTTGATTCAAAATAAGTTTAACAATAAGAGTGAACAGGAAGACGAGGTGGGATGATGTTTTTAACTTGTAATTCACTTCACTTTACTTTATTATCCCTTATAAGGAAACTTGTTCTGCAGCAGCCATTGAGATAAGAACACAGCAAAGAACACAAAACATATAATAAATACATAAAACGTGCAGAAACCAAGGCAAGACAAATTCAAAATTGTGTACAGTAATACAGCAAGCGCAAATGTAACTAATTCAAGATAGAATTCACGGAAGCAAAACATCCACTACATACGTAAAATACTGCATATATGTCTCGCATAAAAAAAAAAAAAAATCATCAGCTATGCTGATTTAAAAATGTAACAGCAGAAAGTAGAAAGAGTTTTTATATCTGTTGCTTTTAATTTTAGGCTATTTTAGCCTTCGTCCCAAACTTAGATTATGAAATTCTTTTGTAGGCTTATTTTATCTAACAAATGTGTCGCTGCAGAAACACGTTTACACCTGCTTGTTGTGATTATAATATGCAATCGCCGTTTGATCAGATTGCAGAATCAGCCAGTTTGACCAGAATGCATTCACCTGCATTAACATGCATCTGTAGGTAAGAGCGCTGCAGCAAAAACTGAGAACAACAGGATGTTCCAGCTCATTGCTCACTGCACAAGTATAGTGAATAAGGCTGGTTAACTGGATCATTTACTAGTGCAACATTTATAGTTTGAAGGAAGATAACAAAATTAAGCTGGTGAAAGGACAAAGAAATATTTAAGGATTGAAATATGCATTTGCCTGCAGCTAATCTTCATGATTTATGTCATTTGTCTTAAAGGACCATACCACCCATTTTGCTTGTTTGAGCCTAATATATTAAATTTTCATACATGTAATGTTACTGACAACCATTTCCCAAGGGATAAAACTGTATTTCAGTTTTCCTGATAGTTTGCAAAATCGCTTAATCTTTTGAAATCAAATATTCAAGCGATACGCCCACCTTAAAAATTCATGTTTCACCTGCTAATAGTTACGCAGCCTTATGAAGTCACGGTCATTTAAATTTTTCGATAAATGCAGGTCTTCTTTTGGGACTATATTCCCCAGTGGAGACATACATTCACTCCACGCTTTTTATTGTGCTTAAATGCTAAAATTATGAAACTTCGAAAAAACCTGAAAATATGTCTTGGTCATGAAGATAGATTACCTATCCCAAGAACATTTTACGAATCAACAAGTTGGTTTTAACAGTGTACCAGAATTAACTGAAACCAACGGCGCTCTGGAAGATAGGGACATTACCAGCAGTATGCTTTGGAAAATGATTGTCAGTAACATTACACTCATGAAAATTAAATATATGAGGCTCAAACATGCAAAATTGGTGGTATAGTCCTTTAATTTGGCGTGTAATTTAGTATTGAGTCTTTTCATGTTGTCTTTACTATTGAATGCTGCATCTACAGCTATTATTTCCAGTAGTTTTGTAATCTGGAAGAGTGTATGTGTTAATGAAGGAAAGACAGAACTAAATAATGAAAAAACAATTTTCAACTTATTCCTTTTGTCCCTAGATGTTTCTGTGCTCTGAAGTTACACCCACACAGCCACCCACACATCCACTCGCAGTCAACTTTCTGCAGAAATGTTTTGAGTCATAAATAAATGCATCATTCCGCCTCTCACAGAAATGCAGATTCAGACAAATACACACACCAGAGCCTTGTATTTACAGACCGCAAAACGATAAATGAATGGAGGTAAGATTCGCTCTGCTTTGCCTCAGAAGGATGATAAACACATGTATATTTATAACCCTGGATGTACCGTGCCAGAGGGAGCCATTTAGTGTAACAGCGATGATGATGTAAAAGGGTGGAAGAGCTGGTGTAGCACAGTTATCTGCTTTACCAACCTCCATACACACACACAGCTTTTAGGGAGCTACTTTTTCCAAGAAGGTATCATAGGTTATTCTAACAGTAATTAGAAAACGAGGCTGTAGCTCTTCCTCTAACCAGTGCAGTGCGGAGTACAGTGGGCTGAGAGGGGAAACAAAGATGGCAATTATTCCTAGAATTTATAGTATGACTGAAGAAAGGACAACACTTCTTATTAAGCTCATTATCTGTGTCAAAAAGTAATGAGCCAAATAAGCCTGCTGTGCTGAATCAGTTGGCAGCTAATAACCTATCGCTCAAAAAAAAAAAAAAAAAAAAAAAGAGAAAGAAAAGCAGGAACAACAACTTTGTAACCTTCATGGCAGTGAAGATGGAGGTGTCGGACAAGCAATAAAAATACACAAGTACATTTAATTCAATGTTGACTCTTATAACTATTTTCTTTAAACAAGTGAAATATTTCCAGTCGATGCCAGTGCAAATCCGTTTTATTGAAGCTTGTTCCTGTCTTGATAGGACGTTGTATTTTTCTGCATTGTTTCAAGATGTTTGAACCTGAAACAAGTGAAACTGAGTTGAAAACAAAAGAAATTACTTCACCTGTGAATTGTTCATTTGTTTTCTGCAAAGAGGAAGGTGAAGACTGAATACTAATGAGGCAGAGTGGATGGAGAAAGGATTTATTTTGCTTTCTGTTGCCAAGCATCCATTGGAGAGCTTGTGTGTGTGTCTGTGTGTGTGTGTGTGTGTGTGTATGTCAGACAGCGTGTTAGCTTGGCCTGTGGCTCTATAATGTCCAGTCGTGCTGATCTGTGGATTTCACACCACCTGTGGATCAGCCTGTCATACTGTGTAGTGATTGTGGCTTACATGCCTTGAGGCTGTGTGCATGTGTGTGTGTGTGTGTGTGTGTGTGTGTGTGTTTTACATGCTGCTTATGTGAGGTAACAAAAGAAGAAAATAGCCATATACAGTGTATGTCTTTGTGCATGTTTGTGTATACCTGTGTTTAGTCTTATTGACTGCATATGTTTGTGTGTGTGTGTGTGTGTGTGTGTATGCCATACACACTTATCTACTAAGCTTTCCTAATCAGACCCCCAGGCAGGAACCTAAGAAAATCAGAATAGCTTTTGTTCTACTTTATTGTGCATGTCTTGTATTTATGTATGTCTTGTTTATATGTATTTGATTTTATAAATAAAGTCTGTAGCAATGAGTACGCACCATAAGCTTATCCACTCAGTGTCAATACAAATTCTATGTTTTGTGTATTATATGTTTACACACACACACATACACACAACAACACTTAAACACCCACACCACTTTGCTTGTAAATGAGTTTTTAAAGTTATTTTTTTTAACTTGGAAAAGTTATCATGATACTGTTTATAGAATGTTGCCAGCATTAAGTGTGATGTGATGACCTGCTTGTGTACATGCTGAGTCTAACAAGCCCCTTTCCCTTCCTTTCTCGTCTCTTCGTTGCCATGGTTACTGCAGCCGGTTGCCAAGTGAGGAGGATGGCTCGGTGTCGAGTAACGGCTCCGGGAAGCTGAATACAAGCAAAAGCTCTTCGGCCCGAAGGACGGCAACAACCACCAGTAGCAAAAATGGCAAAGAGGAGATCCACAAGAGGAGTACTAATGGTAAGATGGAGGAGAAGGAGGAGGAGGAGGAGCAGGCAGGAGGAGAAAGAAAGATGGAGGTGTGGTAAAGAGAGAGAGGAGGGAAGCGTAAGAAGATCAGACTGAGGAGAATGTGAGATAGGAGAAATAAGGAGTTAGGAATGGGAGAGGGAGAGGGAAGGAGAAGGGAGAGAGAGAGAGTGATCCAGAGAGAGAGAGAGAGAGAGAGAGAGAATCACATGCACACATAGTCATACTATTATTTTGCCCAAAGCACAATTAATGTGAACTAATGAACTCAACATGAACAAAACACAGTGACTCAACTTTTCTGTGTTATATAAAAGTCAAAGAAACATCAAACCTCCATATTTTCTCAAAACCTTCATCAGACACAAACACACACCCTAGCAACCGACAGGAACAACCTACCACTCTGAATACCATAGCAACCAGCTAGCATCTGCCCTGTATACCTTAACGACCACCCTAGTAACAGCTCTGTAACCTGTAAAAAACACTTTCTGGAATCTGTCTGCACGTGCATTTACAAAGCAGGAATATGGGTTAAAACTGCATTTGTCTGAAAAACCAACAGTTTTCTGGATGCAGAGAGATACAGCAGAGTTTTTGGGGTCTTTACTGAGGTGTGTTGCTTTTTTACTGTTCAAAAAAAAAAAAAAAAAAAANAAAAAAAAAAAAAAAAAAAAAGCAGTTGTTGTCTGCTGAATGGGCTGGGAAGCTTGTGTCTGACCAATCAGAGCTCTTCAGTCTTGCAAGACTCCTCCTAGCAGTTCGGAGGAGATAAAAATGGTTTAGGATCTTTACTTCAGTATGAAGTGCATCTTTGTTTCTTGCTGCCAAGCGAAAAAAAAGTTCCCGAGTTCCTGAAAAGCATCCTGCAGTGTAAAATGAACTCTAGAAATAGTGTTGAGAACTAAAAGAAAACACATAGTGGCTGAACTAAGAGTGTGCTCTGGAATATAATATAAGGTTCACACAAGGTACACTGGATCCATTGCCTGCTTTAATTAGATTAAGAGGAAAGTTCCAGATGGTGCGTGTCGTCTTGTGCCCCTTTTAATGAAATTCAGCTTGACCTGTTTTGCATTTTTGGAGACTTTAGCATCTTGATTTGAATTTGGGTTTACATAATGCACACGTCTGCAGATTATACACTTAATGTATAAAGACCAGAGGGACTAAAGAAATTTAATGAAACTTATTCAAATTACCATCCCTTCTACATTCGGAGGAATGTATTAGCAGGTAAAAAAATTTAATTTTGAGGTGGGTGCATCACCTGAATATTTGATTTTGAAAGATTAGGGGATTTAGCAAAATAACTAAAACTCAAATACAGTTTTATGTTTTGGGAAATGGGTCAGTAACATAACCTTGTGTATGCAAGTAGTATTTATTGGGCTTAAACATCAAAAATCACCAGTATGGTCCTTTAAATCCCTGTTGCATTTTGTATCAACACAGCTCCTCCTTCTCCAGAGTGCCCACTAACATCATCCTTGCTCTATTTTGACAAAGATTCATATTGAGAAACAGGATTACAGGCTACACCAAACATGCTTTTATCTGCAGTGTGTGTTGTCAGTGTGTGACTTCTTCCACACATTACCAGCAAATCTTTCTGCAGCTCTGCAGCCTCAGAATTGCTGTGTAAACATCGCTGTGATCACTCATAATGTGCTTCTGTTCAGTGACATTCTAGGACATCGTGATTTTCCATCTCTTGTGCATCAGTAAGCCAGTGTTCACAGTAATTTGTGTGATTTATAGTGTTTATGCAAGCGAATGGATGAATACCCGGAGGAGAGGAGGAGTAATTGTTCCATTTTCTAACTGCTGTTCACGGAGAGCAACGCACAGGCAAAAAGTCATGTTTTCAGAAAACAAGAAAGGGAAGGAAAACAGACAGCACACTGACACACTCTTAAAAAAAATACAGATTAATAGATGTGTAAATGCAGCAGCAAGGCTTGATGTGCAATTCACTGCACACAAAATCACATGAAAACGGTGAAATATGGAACAGAATTAAAGTAGAAAACTGACAGAATTAGGTTGATCGTTTAAATCTAATCAATAGATTGAAATGCAGTTACATTTCCAGTTATAAAAATGCATTAAATATAGATCTTGATATACTACCAAATGTATAAAAGGCCCCATTGCTTTAAATATATAGTTGTTTTTTTTTATTTGTTTGTTTTCTCTGCTGAAGGCATGAGGGATATTGTCACAGTAATGTGGTCTGTCTGATTTAAGTTGCTAATTCACTCAAATGAAAGAAGGAATCAGTTTAATTTGCCTTTGGGTTTCTGGCTTCCAGCCAGAAACCCAAAGATCTGCTTTACTCATGTGGCAGAAAAATTATAATGGGTTAATTTCATAACACACAGCAGCAGATTTAACACGTAACACGCTGATAAGGGCAAATAGCATCATACAATCATGTTCACTCATTCATAAACATCTTTGCAGCATCTTTTAGTGATTTCCTTGAAAGAGGCATAACTACAGTATTTCCTTATTTACATGTCAGGGAAGCGATTAATAAAACACACTGACATACAAAAATTAAGACCTGTTTCACACTGATGGTAAATTTAATTGGGTGTAAAATCTGGGCGACATTTTTAACTGTATTTGCCACACGTGTTACTGATCAATCAATTTAATAGATGAGACCATTCAGTAGATGAGTTGGTTTATTTAAATTGGTAGTTTTGATCTGATCTCTCACAAATTCTAGTGTGCACCAGAACTCCTGGTAGTGTGTGGATGCCGTTGCAGCATTCTCCTCTCTTAAAAGTTGCAGTTACTCCTTCTCTCTTAAAATGCCAAATGATAAAGTGGAACATTTAGGTTTTCTTTGCCAATTTGATGTACTTTGATTGTACTTTGACACCAGAGGAGGCAGTATAAAGTGTGGATCTTCATTGGCTTTTACCTGAGACACCATTAAAACAACACGTAATGGGAAACTAATTAACCTAAGTGAAGCTTTATGAGTGAGCTTTAATTATTGCAGTGCTTATTTAGCGTGGCACTGTGTAATTAGCATGATTTCTTTAATGAATTATCTCTTATAAGTTTTCTAGATTTTTTAAAACTGATTTTCCTGATTTAAAAAAAAAAAATCTGATTACATTCAACTCGCAAATATGTTTTGCGTGCATTTATATTATGCATTAACAAGCATTTTTCCTTATCTGGATACAGATCTCATTTTGATATGAGATATAAATGGAGTCATACAGTCATCTCGCTGCACTTTGTGAGCCTTTGGTTGAAAATATCAGCATCATGGCAGCAGCCTGTGTTCAGTGAGCTTCAAGTCCACATTATCTACATGCCGTGTTGTGGTTTCCAATCTGGTTCACAACCTACGCTGCCACCTGTCTTAACCTTCATTGTCACACACTGATAGGCAATGCAGAAATGGTAAAGCGGCTTGAGCTCCAGCCCAACATGGCCATGTGGGTTTGGTGCTGAGTTAATGGCAGACTGTTGTAGCCTGACAACGAAGCAGTCTGCCATATGATGTCAGTCAGGCAGTGAGTCACAGTGGACTCAGTACAACACAAACCCCCATTCTGTCCATCTGCTGCTGCCTGCACCAACATACAAACAATCACATAAAATACACAAATCTATCCATCCACTCTGCCACCCGCACAGCTGCTGCTTTATAATTAACATCAACAACATAAAGATAAAGATGGAGTCACGGTTTTTAGAATCCTGACATGTGGCACCTAAACCTACTTATTATATAAATACTTAAACCTGACTTTGTGGTGTTACCATAACAACAAACCTTACATCATTTGCTGGAGACAAATGTCCTTTTCACATGCATGCCATTTTAGCTGAGTCATTGTGTGTGAAACCAATAGACACAAAGATGAAAAAAAAAAAAAAAAANAAAAAAAAAAAAAAAAGTCAAACAAATGACGTCAGGTTAGAGTTCCATATGCTGAAGCTCCTGCATCAGGCATCATCAAAGCTTCTGGAGAAGATATAAGTTCACTGTTTAACACTGTCAGGCTCTGCATGCTCTGAAACTCTGTGTTCTGTAAGATCTGAGCACAGTTATAGGCTCTGTGTAATTTAATTTCCTCTTAGTCTCATTCTTCAGATCTTGTACATTAAGCATCAGTGACTGTACCTTGAGGTTTTACTGAGGCTGTTGATGATTCTGACTTTTTAACTCTGATACTAAATGAATCTTGATAAAGTGTCTAAAAGTTATGCATAAACAAGAGGATGAGGATGAGGGTCCCCAAAGCAAAATCTCAACAAAGGCTTCAGCATTTTTGGCTAAATTTGCAAGCATGTTGTTAAAATTGTACAATTTTATCCAGATGCTTGGAGTATTACTATTTGTGACTACAAGACCAGGGAGTACCTCTGTTTTGACTCTTGCTAACATAACTGTGCCTCCTCCTCCTCCTCCTCCTCCACACACACACACACACACACACAGCTCTGAGCCATTTTCACACTGTGGCAAGGCAGCTCCACAATCTTGACGTTCTAGGACAAAGAATAAGCTATAATAACTTCATTATGGGTCATGTCCTGCATACAGCAGGATTTGGTTGGTGTGTGGACTTAAGAGTGTCAGCAGCATGTGGTGTCAGAGAATCAGAGAGTATAACCTAATATTATGTTTATGGTTATGTATCATATATTTGTTTTATATTATATTCCTCCGACCTGTTATCCTTCCCTTCCTGTGCTGTGATATTATGACATCATCTCCACAGGGACTCATTGCTCTGACATATTATACTCTTAACATTTAGCTGCTACAAACACTTCCATTCCTTCCTCCTTCCTCCCCAACCCAGGTCCACATCTCTGATCATAAATTATCCTGAAAGCTATTAACATAACCCCAGAAAAATCCCCTTGGGTGTTTTCAGGTTTTCCATTTCATCTGGACTTGATCTATGCACACTGGCAGAAAATATCCCATTAAGGGCGGGGGCAGATTCTCTGATTACTGGGCTGTATATGTTTGATAAAAACCAACTGATCTTAACATTTTGACATCTTAAATATTTCACTAATAAAAAAAAAAAAAAAATNAAAAAAAAAAAAAAAATCACCTAGTCCAGCCCTGACAAAATGCGGTTACCTGAATTTGTTTTTCAATTTGTGTGTATGTATTGTATGGAATTCAGGCAAACCATGGCGGGCTGAAGCAGAAGTCGGACATCGAGCATTACAGAAACAAATTGCGTCAGAAGGCGAGAAGAAAAGGCTACGGAGAGTTTTCGCTGTCTGAGAGTGGCAGCCATGGCTACAGTCACCGTGACACCAGGCATAGTCGGCATGACAGTGGGGTCAAGGAGCCAATGACGGCCGAGGAGAAGAGGGCCTCCTTTGCAGGCTGTCATAAGAGGTGTGGACTAGTCTTTTTGCAGGTGCCAAATCTGCCAGCAACATGAGAAACAATTTTCAAAATACAAAAAAAGTATAACAAATATATTCCTAATATGCATATGTATTGGAGGTCATGGTGTAAAATCTGCAAATTGTGTATGTGATATTTGAGAATCCTAGAATTAGAAGGTCAAAGTTACTACCTACAGTAGGTAGTGTCAAATTTCATTATTGAACATAATGAAGTCATTCCATTCTCCATGTCTTCATATATTATTCAAGCATTAGAGAATGCGTGAGAGGCATTGTTAGGCAGAATGGAGCTGATTTAATGTAATGAAATGGCAGTGATAGAAACTGTAAATGTTACATATTTTGTATTTAATAAATAATAATAAAGTGCTAGATCTCTGGTTTTAGAGTGTAGTTGCCAAGCAACACAAGCAAGGAGTGAGAAGTGTCAGAGCATTTATATTTTATAATCATACAGATAAATATCTGTCTTCTTTTATCACTGGCTTGAGTTATTCAGCATGTACCCATTATGAGAGAGAATTAATAATCAGCATGTAGTAAAAGAAGGAGCTTCATCTAGACAAACTGGAACTTTATCAACACTTTGAGAGGAAAGTGTAACTCCAAAGCGTCACATTATGTAGAAACAGTGGTGCTATGATTCTGTCTCATTGAGAACCCAAATAGATTTTCATTCTGTATTTCTTTTCTTTTTGTTGTTAAACGTTCTCTGCACATGTGAAGCAAAAGAGGGTTAGAAAAGCGATGCATGTCTAGAATTTTCACTAAAACAGCAGCGAGCAAGCTGTTCCTCCAGAAAAACCAGCTTCTCTAAGAAAAAACAATTCAGAATTGACTGGAATCACTGGTTTTGATGCCCCTGAAAGACAAATAGTGACTTCACGCTGGGCACCAGCTCTTACATCAACTTGTGTAGCTGTAACTGTTAAACGCCACAAAACGACCTCAGAACATCATCCAGACAATGTGATTCACAATCTAATCGTGAAATTGATTTCACACTCGTATCAACAGGAGAACGGCAGCAGCTGCAGTCATTACAACGGTGACAATGTTTTCATACATCTGCCCAGCAGGTTCTCCCACCCAAGGGAGCCAACGTATTGGAGCCGGCAGTCTCTGAGCAGCCCCAGCCCGGTGGAGACAGAGATGGACCTGCTGGTGCTGAGAGAGAGATCCAGGAGGGGCATTCGAAACAATGGCTACGACGTGAGTAACAGGATGGATAAAATGGAGGGAAGAACTGGTGGGTATCTGTAGAGGTCTATGCTCAGGACAATTTTAAGTCAGATTTTCAATTTAAAGTCAGACTTAACTATAACTTAAAGTCAGGTTAGCAATCACATAAGAGCATTAGAACATGGGAGAACATGGCAGATCCAGGGATTAATAAAAAATAATCAACAGCTTTAACTAATCAGAACAATACCAGCGATTTAGCATATTTGAGCCTAACATATACAACCCACATGTTGCATAACTGGTGGATATTTTCCAAAATATACTACTGGAGCAAAACATTTTAGATATATTTTTCCTACCTTCCAGACTGCCACTGATTTCAGTTCAATGCATTATGCTATAATATCAACTTGTAGAGACTTGAAACATGCTTGACATAAGTAATCCATCACAGCAAACAACATGTCTATTAGGTCTTTTGTCGAAGTAACTTTGTTGCTTAGTTGTTTAATCTTTCCAACACAGAGCTGCATGGAAGACAATGTATGTCTCCGCCAGGAAATATAGTGCCAGGAGGCTGGCTTTTACCTAGAAATTAAAATGGCTGTGCCTTCTACAATCTTGCATAAGTGTTAGAAGGTGAAACATTGAATTTTAAGGTGAGTGTATCAACTGAACATTTGATTTTGAAAAATTAGGGGATTTGGAAAAATAACAGGAAAACCAAATATTGTTTTATGTTTGGAAAGTGGCTGTCAGTAATGTAACATGTATACAGGTTGTATATATTGGGCTTAAACATGCAACATGTATGTATAGTTGGTATGGTTCTTTAAATCAGGTTATTGCTCAGTCACAGCAAAAACACCTATCAGTCATGAATCTTTACTGGGACCTGAGGAGAGGATGTGAGGGATTTAGCAGCAAAACGAAAGCTTAGAATTTTCTTGTTGATTCTGCAGCAAACCACACTATATCAGGATACAACTCTAACAGTGTGAGTCATACAGGATGGATCTGTCTTCTTCATCTTCCTCCACATGATGGTTGTGGTGAAGTAAAGCTCTGTAGCTTTGTCAAAATGTTAAAATAATCTGCTGAGAATGTTTCAAACATGAATTCTCTCTCACTTTCTCTCTTTCCTATGCTTCATTATACCCTCAGCTCACATTTACAGGATTAACAAGTTACCTTTAAATGAACTTCATAAACTTGCAGCAAACACAGACAAAGATAAGAGACAGTAAGAGGGAGGGAAATGACAAAAAGATTAGTGGGAGATTTCTTCACTTTAAAGACTGCAAAAAAGAGAAAGGGAGGGTGACAGAAGGAGAGGTATAATGTGGACAGAAGATGGAAGAAGACAGGGAAAGAGGAGTGAGTGGGCAGGCTTTTTTTTTTTAATACAGCTTCTCGCCTGCATCACAGTCACAGCAGCAGCAACCATGGTACCTAGTTGAATGTCAGTGACTCTGGATATGATTATAGACTATTCATGGATTCAGACGGGAAGCTCAATAGCGGTTAATAGCCTTGGATGCGTCAAACCCTTTGAAATGGCACATGGATAACACTATGTGTGTGTGCATGTATGTGTGTGAGAGAGAGAGTGTGTGTAATGCTATCTTATCGGTTTTTCAACTGTATTCAAGCAACCTGCTTTATATTTACTCTGGGTTGTACATTGACTGCATCTTGTGTGTGTGTGCATGTATACATCGAGATAAGCACACTGCAGGGCAAATTCAGAATAACTGGAGATTGTGCGAATTCATTAAAAACGTTTTTCATAGGAAATAAACTGATCAGAGATAGTGACACCAGAGCGAATTACCCAACGGGAACATGCTTTGCTGTGTAAGTTCTCATCTGTTATTGGGTAAGTTGATGAGCATGTGTGTGTTTGTGTGTGTGTGTGTTTGCCCTTCAGGGTGAACCAGAACCTTTTGAGGAGACCAATGTGGACCGTCTGATGAGCTCTCTGGGTTATGGAGGTGGATCTACTGGTACCGGAAATGGCAGTTTGGGGGTGAAGGCTCATCGTGGCTCCGACTCCTCCACACTCAGTTCTCAGCCATCCATTGACGAGGTCCGCACGCAGATGCATATGTTGCTAGGCAACGCCTTCAGCCTGGCACCTCCAGACCATGACCCTCCCTCCCCTCCAACAAAGTAAATTCATATTTTTGAAGGATTATTTATTGATTTATCTGCAGTCTGGGCAGAAAGAGTTTTAAGTGTGTTTTTAAGACATCAGAGTGAATGTTTTTGGGAATATTCTTTGAATTTTGTACAGAACAGCAACTACAGATGGAGCAGATAGAAGACATGCAACAGGTCACTGTTTTTCTTTCTGTCGACTGAACATTTTTTGTTGTACTTTGCAGCCACCTACATCACCACCATCATGTCCACGGTGCCTACAACCCGTCCCACACCAGCCACTACACCGACGGAGTGACTAGCGNTCATGTCCACGGTGCCTACAACCCGTCCCACACCAGCCACTACACCGACGGAGTGACTAGCGCCCCTGGAACCATGAACCACCCCTATGGAGGCAGGCAGAGAAGCACCATAGGCTATGAGGACATGCACCAGTGTAGCCTGCCCAAACCGGTGAGCTTTGTGGACTTTAAGATGCTCCTGCTGTTGTTTTATGCATCTTCCAGTCTTCTGAATCAGCATCATCTCAGCTACATACTTAAAGTCCTATTCATTACTGTAAAGCAATTCCATTAATGTGTCCAATGTTCAAGCATATACTTTAGACTTCCAGATTCAGATCCTCATCTTAATTGCACGAACTGATAGTCTATCATGATTTAAAAAAATAATAATAATACAGGATAACAAAAAAAACACGCTATTTTTTATTGAGATTGGTTTATTAATTTCAAAGAAATTGACAAAAAAATAAAATAAAAATTGAGAAACACCTTATCGATATCAATATTAAGAATTAAAAAAAAAAATCCTGGATCCACCCAAGGATATGGATAAGTTCTCTCCAGGGCTGTGCTCCACTGATCCTCCAAGTTTCAAAATCATAACTTTCTGAGTAATTCTGCTAACAAACAAACCAGGTTTTTTTTTTTTTTTTTTTTTTTTTTTTTTTTTTTTTTTGCAGCCAGTTTCCCAAAAGAATTGGGCTGAAACAGAAATTTTGCTGTATCACCAATATGAACAAATCACAACATCAAGTTACGGCACTTCACAACACCAACTCCCCAAAATTATTCTGTCACCCATGAGATCTCTGATAGACCACCAAAGACTCCACACAGAGGCCGCTATTCAGAAAAGCTGCCATCGATTCTATCTTTGTGTGCTTCTGTTGTACTCTGATCCATTCATGTTCCTGTCCTTCTCTATTTATCACTCTATTTGTGTCTTGTACGATTATTTTGACTTTTGTTTGCATGTATGTCAAGTATTTTTTTACTATGAGACAGGTCTGTTAAAATGGAGTACTTCTGGTTTTTGCAGGGTTTTAGGTTTACTCAGCTTCCTGACATGGGCATCGGGTCTCCACCACCACCTCTGATCCCCTCAAGACCAGGACCACCTCCTGTGACCTCAGTGCGACGGTACAACACACACACATACACACACACACCAAAATATAGTATTATATGGTGATACCCACAGGGTAGCAGTGTTACAGCTACATACCAATCATACCATCAAATCTAAAACAATAGAAAAAAGATTATTAAACATATAGGTTGATAACGCATCCACTGTGTCAAGCATGTGGCTGTTAATTATATTACAAACTTGCAGGAAATATTCACATATGGCATTTACAGGCATTCTTGGAAGACTCCTCGGCCAATCACAAAGCAGTGCTGGAGCTAATCACTGTGCTATATAAATATATAAATTCTTACTGGCAAAGGCACAAGAGAATATGGAGTGAAGAAATGTACAGAATATTAATCAGCATCACTGATTGCTCTCAAACAATCTCTCTCTCTCTCTCTCTCTCTCTCTCTCTCTCTCTCTCTCTCTCTCTCTNCTCTCTCTCTCTCCCCCTCCCTCTCTCTCTCTCTGTCTCTCTCTGTCTCATATGTTAGCCTGCATCATTTGAACTGAGCATCTCCTTCATTTAAATGCTGTTGCTGTGAGCTCTGTGTTGCTGGGCACTTCAAGCACTGCAGAGACTGATTGACTGCTCAGCCTCTTTGGATTTGCACAGAGATGTGTGTTCGCCATCTAGTGGAAAAAACAGAGTAATGCAGATAATAAAAGAAAATATTACTTCCAAAATACTGGAAATCATGATCAAGCTAAAAGGATGTGGAAAGTACATTGGGTTCATAATTATTTAATAAAAAATGCACATGTAGTTTTAGGTCTGAAAAAGTAATAACTATTGCTTTTGCTTAAAAATCAGAAATAGAAATATTTTAGAAGATTAGTGGTTAATCACTCCTTTTGTGAAAGGTGATTAGCTTTGTGGCCAGCAGAATCATAGTGCAGCATTTGAATTTGTCTTTAGTATGCATGGTGAGAGAACGTGTGCACTCTGCATTATGATACAGCTCGAGGCTCAGGCAGCCTGTCCCCCTGAAAAACAGATAAGTGACTCTAAAAGAAGCAGTATATCCTTAAAGGATCATACCAGTGATTTTTTTGTGTTGGAGCCTCAATAAATACAACCCATATACACGTTACATTGCCAACCATTTTTCAAAACATGCTACTGTAGCAGTAAATTTTAGATTTTTTTTCCCCCTTCTTTCCAAACTGCCACTGGTTTCAGTTCATTCTAGGAACACTATTAAAATCAACCATAGAGACTTGAAATGTGCTTGAAACAAGTAATCATCACTGCAAACATGACGTCTATTAACTTTTTTTTTTTTTTTTTTTNTTTTTTTTTTTTTTTTTTGTCAAAGTAACTTAATTTAACTGATCTAACACGGAGATACACAGAAAAAAATGTACTGTATATCTCCGCCAGGAAATATAGTCCCAGGAGAAGACGCCTTTTACTGACAAATTTAAACAGCTTTACATTTTGCAAGTGTGCATAAGTGTCAGCAGGTGAAACATTGAATTTTAAGGTAGGTGTATCACCTGAACATTTGATTGTGAAAGATTAGAGAATTTGGCAAAATACACAAAAACTAAAACACGGTTATGTTTTGGAAAATGGTTAGCATTATGTAACGTGTATGTGGGTAGTATATATTGGGTTCGAACACACAAAATCATCATTATGGTCCTTTAATTACAATACAGTTTAAAGGCTCAGGGAATGATATCGCCTGACATAACAGCCCTATTCCCAAATTAGCAGAGACTGATGCAGCACTGCAGAATAACTACAAAACCAAATGTTACAGTTTGTCTGAAAACAGGTAAGTGGGTTTGACTCTGAAAGAAGCAGGATATCCTTAAATGGATTTAAAAACATTTTACATTATCTTTGCAAAATGAGAATGGGCTTGTTTATAGTCATATCACAGTCACAAAACCTGAGTTACATCATCGTCACTTCACTTTTTCCTTTGTGAAAAATATTGTATGTCCTGTAATTTTGTAAATTCACTTCATTAATAGGCATTAGTATGCAGCCAAGCTGTTGCAGACCTTGACTAAATTATGTTGAAATTAATTAATTCAGGCTTGGTGTGTTTACATGAATCTGCAAGTCAAAAACCTGATACAAACATGACGAGTGGCTATTGACCAGATGCAGATGAGAACAAGACCTGGTTGTTAGCCATTTGTGTAACTATGGAGACATGAAAATAAAGGATGATAGCAGAATGATGATAAAGCTGGTTTATTAGCCTTATTTGTTTTATTTGCTTATTTATGTTTCTGTATTTCCTCCATTGTAAGTCTGAAAAATCCCCGATTGGAGTTGAACAGATTTCTTTTCTCCTCTGCGTAGGCTTCAGTTTTGGACTGCTGCTCACGACAAAGGTGTCATGCTAAATTGTCTTAACTCTATTTTAGCATTTGTATTTATTTATTTACCATATCAGAAACAATGAGCATTAATCAACAATCTTATGCACAGGAGCCAGAGTTAGCTCATATTGGATGGTTTTTATTTGCAGTCCTTAACAGCATGTTAAAATGCCCATACCTACATCCATGCCAACAATTTAAAAAATCACATTTTCATTGTAAATTACAAAAAACAAACAAACAAACAAACAACAACAACAAACGACATAATAAAACAGATAAAAATGAAAAAGTTTTAACATTTGACCTTATGCTCTATCAACAGTTCCACTCCTGATGTGAGTCTGAAGCCTCGCATGTCGGAGGCCTCAGACATGCAGGGCCAGCAGCACAACGGCGCCCCCTACCTGCCGTTGTCCAGAACCCCCTTCCCCGCCGTCACGGTCGATCAGTCCATCTCCACCTACTCAGGTACGTGCGTGGTCACGTTTGTGTGACAGCTAACTTTTTTTTTTTTAATTCATTTTAGTTATTTTTCAGCACAAACAGAACAAATAAATCAAATAACGACAGACAGGGCCATCATGGGTAGAGTAAAATGCATAAACATATCAAAGACAGAAAAGTAAAGAGGAATGGATTACATTACAATATGAAGGTCAGCAGGTCATATATGTCCATGATTGTTCTTTAAATTCTAGAGGTCCTTATGATCTTTAACTTTGTGTAGAATACTTTATAGGGAGGAGGAATCTTCTACTCATTTATAACCAAAGGTCTGTCCTGTTGACTCTTCCATAGAAAGAGATAAAACAAAGTTCCTCAAAACAAATAGATACGTAATAAAAGTATCATTTTGCATTTGGATATAATATCCAGTTTTTCCAATATTTTCCAAATTTTGTAGTTTCAAGTCTCAGAGAGAAGGTCAGTTGTTCCACAATATAAATTTCCTTAACTATTTCTGTCCACTGCTCGGCTAACTTTTCATCCATTCACATCTTTCAGGAAACCCAATAACAGCGGTCTACGCCATATCAGCCAATCGCCCGGGTTACTCTGACTACTTTGTCATGTCGCCGCCGTCCTCGTACCGTAGCCCATCCTGGATGTCCTACCCACCCGAGCCAGAGGACCTGCCGCGGCAGTGGAACGACACACCGGTGAGACACAGCCTGAACATCACAAGTATTAAACTATTTCCACAAGTGTAAATCTGATATTTTCCTGCTTTTCCCAGCAGAACTCCCGACATCTTGAAACCATCTGCTGAAGTCAGTCAGAGTGGAAACAGCAGAGAGTTTGGTGGGTCATAATGGTTGAAATTTATTTTTACCAGTTAGTGTGTCTGTGTGTTTAATACACAGACACTAAATGTTTGGTTATGACATTTAACAACATTCTCACTATTTCACATAACAGAATTAGGATGAACAAATGAAAAGTTCTCCATTTCCTACATCTGAATGCAACATATTTACCTAAATTAATTTTTGGTTTTGGGTATGGTTAAAGGTGGCAAATCTTTAAAATCTTAACCTAAACAGTAGGCAGGTGAGAGTGAGATGTTAACTCTGATGTTGGAATGTGTTCCTGACTAAGATGCATAAAAAGTGTAGTTTGGAATTTTATATTAACCACAGCCAAACTGCCATACAATAACCACATTTTATGCCTCGGCATAATGCATGTGTTCCTGTTGCCATCATGTGTCACATTACACTTTTAGATATGAATATTACCATATGCAGTTTAATACTACTAATACTAAATACTACTTAAGCACAGTTTAACTGCACATTTTTTACATGTTTCTGAAATATCAAGGACAAAACACTAGAAAATCTCATACAAATAATACATACACTCAAATAATCAAGTAAAGCAAAGGAAATAAATCCCAAATATTGGATATGACTTGGTGTTTTCTTAGTGTTACTGCAATCCAAGAGGACTCATATGTTATGTGCTTACATTAACTTTCAGTGTGGACTCGTGTTATACAGTATATTTTACTGTGTATTCACAGTATTTTTACATTCTGATCATCATCATTATCATTCTATTTATTGTTTTGTATAATTAATATAACTAATTTGTTTAAAAAATATTTGGGATGTGCATTTTTTTTCCATATCACATTCAACTGTCATTAAGTCTGAGAATGCTCTAAACTTCTATAAATAGTTATTTTTTTCATTAAAAAAAAAAAAAAAAAAAAAAAAAAAAAAAAAAAAAAAAAAAAAA
>VXCM01001593.1:148310-178331 GCA_014773175.1 Lucifuga dentata
TGGACATGTACAGAGGAGGGATAGTGAACATATCGGTAGAAGGATGCTGAGGTTGGAACTGCCAGGCAGGAGGCCTAGAGGAAGACCAAAGAGGAGATTTATGGATGTAGTGAAAGAGGACATGAAGTTAGTTGGTGTGAGAGAAGAGGAGGCAGAGGATAGGGTTAGATGGAGGCAGATGATTCGCTGTGGTGACCCCTGAAGGGAAAGCCGAAAGGAAAAGAAGAAGAAGTTATTTTTTTTCACTGTCTATATGTGTGGATATATTTTTACCAAAACATGATGAACATGCGTTTGGAGTTTTGATGGTGGAGCAGTTTGCAGGCTGAAACACCTGCAGCGGCGCTCACAGGAGTGCCTAAAGGGTTAGTTCACCCAAATCACAAAAAATGCATCTTTTTCCAGTTACATATAGCAGTATGTAGCTATGCAGGCGCTTCTGGGTTTGAGGTAACTGCTGCTCAAAGTTTGAGCCCAGTATTGAGGAATTTTATTTTTGGTGCTCAAAGAATAAAAAAATTAAAATATTTTTTAAAAATTCATCAATGTCTCTGAGAGACAATGTCCTGGTTAATCTGAATCCATAAACCTCACAGTTAAAGGTTTTCATTGATAAACATGAAAAACTATGTAACTGAGTGGACAAATAATCACTAACAGTATCTGCTGAGTGTTGAACTCACTGTCACGCCTTCTCACTTTCCTGTCTTCCAGGTGTGCTTTTGGGTGGGCAGAGGGCCTCCTTCTCCCTGAAAACTCCTTGGAGTCCCACCTTAACTTTGGCCTGGCTTTTCCCTGCCTTCATTGTAAACCTCATGTACCTTCTTTTCCACTCCCACCTGGCCTGGCTGTGACTTCACTCAGCCTGTCTCAACCCACTTCAGCTTCAGGTCAAAGCCCGCCTCATCCTCCAGAATGCCCTCTGCCTGGTCAAAGCTTCACTTCATCCTCCTCACCAATGCAAACATTCAGCCATAACTGAGCCTCTCTCCTCTCTGTCTCATTTCCTCTCTGACTCTGTATCCTCCCCGTTCCCCTGAGTCCCAGGTGCCATCGGCCCTTTCTGGCGGCTCATGACCCCCCTAGTTACCATCTGTATGTAGACTGCCTCTTCTGTGGTGACCCCCTGGGCACCACCTCATACAGCAAGAGGCCCCTCACGCCGCTGAGCAGACTGAGCTGTGTGAGCTGTACTCTGCCTCCTCGCACACCAACAGCTCTGTCTTGAAAGGTTCGTGCAGCACAGACACGTGCGATGCTCCAGTGTGTCAAGGGCAAACCTTTCCAGCAGATTTTTGCCCCAGCAACCGTCGTACGGTAATTGCCATCTGCCCAGCAGACATTGGCACGCTGTGCTGCATTAGCAGTATGGTCACACCTGGCCTTGGCCAGCAGTGTGTTACTCCTTTGAACTGGATTAGACCATCCTGGACTGCTGGACTGGTCCTAACCCNAGGAAAAGCTGGACTGACTTAAAACTGTGCTTTTTTTTTCTTTTTTCTTTTTGATGAATCCAAATTCCTATGTAAACCTTCTACAGCTGGTTAATATGTGTATTTTAAAACATGAAAAAAAAATAACTAAAGGAAAAAAAATCTCATCTTGAGCTGTCTCACCTTCAGTTTTTGGTTATTTGTGTGCTTTGTCTTTTACTTTTGTGTATTAATTATTATCAGTGGATTACTGTACAAAAAAGATGTAGTGAGTGTTTCTCTTGCACTCATCTTATTTCAAGGCAAAAAAAAAAAAAAAAAAAANAAAAAAAAAAAAAAAAAATGAATACACTATTCACAGCAGAGACACTGGCGCCTTAGATGTGTGTGGTTATAAAGATGACAGCGTTTCTGTACTTTTAAAACAATTACTTCATTTAGCTTTTCTTCACTAGATTTAGCAATGAAAACAAGAATTAGTCACCATATTCTGTCAGGCATCTACTTATGATGTTTTTGTCAGCTAGCCATCAAACAGACCTGTGTTAAAGATGTAATCTGAAATCCTAATTAAATGCTGTTTGCCATGTAGCTTTGCAGCCAGTTTATCTGCTTACAAAAATAAACGTGACTCACTGAGTAAAATATGCAGCCAGGGTCATGGGTCTGAATCCCACTTGGACCAGACACAGGATTTTGGGATGCCTTGGCAAAAAAAAAAAAAAAAAAAAAAAAAAAAAAAAGAAAAGAAAAGATTTACCATAAGAATGATTTCAGTTCTTATTTGATTCCGGTCTGTTACAATTATGTGAATCACAGCAGTATTCTTAAAAAAAAAAAAAAAAAAAAAAATGTTTCTTTGACTTGAAAGGTGTCTACTGTATTCTACTGTATAAGGAAACTTGACTTTTGCTTGTTTTAGTTTTGCTGAAGAGATCAGTGGGTTGAATATTTGGTCACTGGACTATGGTGTAGTATGTTTAAGGGAAATACTGGGCTTGGATGGGCCATATACTGTATGTAAGGATTCAGTGTATTACTGTATATAGCAGATGATCTATTGAAGAGATTTATGCAAGTAATGTGGGAGGGAAACTTTGCTTGATATTGTTCCGTTACCATTTTTCTTCCTTTACGCATCGATTTCACTGCGTTTATGATGGACGGTCAGACTGTTTTCAAATTCCTCAACGTTCTGAAGGATGCATATATTTCAGAATAATGTTGATCATTTTCACGCAATATATGAGAGGTAATATATTTAAAAAAAGGGACGGATGGTTAGTTTAGAGTGATGTGCAGCAAGTTACTTGTTAAGCAAATCTTTCCCTGTGCTTGTGATTTATGTTGTAATGGTCATTATAGCCATAGAAGCCTGAATAATACAAAGTGTAGTACAGAGAATGTCATAGCCTAAATTATTTCTAGCCTCATTTTTCTGAGGAGAAGTGGAAATTTATGAGTGCAGTATATATGTAAGACTCCTCATCATTTAGGTGGTTCAAAAAGGAGATTATAGCCATATAAACTTCACCACGTGGAAATAAAACAGCTAAGATATACAGTGGCAGCGAGGAAGCATGTCAAAAATGGCAAATGATACCAAATAATAGAATATTCGATGTAACTGATTGCTGATTCAAGGCTGGGAATGAGAAAAGTCTTCTGTAGACAGAGAGAGAGAGAGTAAAATGTAGAGCTAGAATAGTAATTATATGAAGAGAGCACTTTTATAAAAAGTCCAAACCTTGGCAAAAAAGAGCAAAATGCAATACTCTGATTTGATTCCATAAATCTAAGAAAATAGAGACGTTATTTATGTCAAACTCATCATTTGTGATGGCTAATGTCTGATAAATTAGATATTGTGACATTATAAGGATCTGAAATCAATTGGAAGTAAAGATCTTGCTTTCTGTTAAGTTGTGAATCACCGTTTTGAAATGTATGGCTTCCAATAAGAATTCCAAAGGAAACATCCAATTTTCCAAATACATTCTACAATTTCTTCCTTTTCTAAATGCAGGCCTGTGCATGATACATGTTAGATATGGATATTTAGAGAGAAGAAAGCAATGGGGTGAGCTGAGGTGGTGTTATTGGTGTTTTAAATCATTACCATCAGTAGAACGTGCAGCAACCATCATTTGTGACACCATTAAGTACAACTCCATCATGGATGATGAGAGAATACTTCTGTTCATGTTTATTAATGACTTTTTAATCCATGGGAAAGAGAGGGATGGGGGACATTGATTTTAAGCAGTAATATTATTAAGAAGAAGTTTTGATTATTTCAGTTGATGTGCAATGTTTGTGCTTTAAACGGGTAGCGGCGAGATGCATTTCTTTAAGACAGACTCTGGGATGAACTGTTAGTGTTTTCCTTCTGCCGTTTGAGCCATGTCATGATGCTATGACGTCACGACGGCTTTGATGATGTCACGCTATCGTCACGCTGGTGTCGATGAGGTCACAGTGACAACAACAATGAATGCTGTTGGATGTAGGTATGCAGAAAACTTTTTGGTGAAATTAAATAATAAAGACAAATTACAGTTCTATGGACTGGTGCTTCTTTTCTTTGTGTGTGTGTGTGTGTGTGTGTGTGTGTGTGTGTGTGTGTGTGTGTACTGTAGTTTATATCCATCTTTCTAACACCAGAGGGAGACAGAATCACGTCTGCGCAAGGGACTTTGGAAATTAATTTCTCCAAAATACTACAGTAAAAATTGTTCATAATGTGCTGAATTTGTAGTCTTTGAAGTGCTGAATCCAACCATGAAAGATTTATTAAGTACTTATGTAAATATAAATTTTTAGGGCTGATGGAAAATGAGAAATTTTGCCAGTTGCATGTCTGCACAAGGGACTTTGGAAATTAATCACTCCAAAATGCTACAGTAAAAATTGTTCATAATATGTTGCATTTGTAATCTTTGAAGTGCTTTGAATTGCAAAAATGTGATTGGCAAAATTTCTCATTTTCCATCAGTCTTAAAAATTTAAATTTACATAAGTAGTTAATAAATCTTTCATGGTTGGATTCAGCACTTCCAGGACTATATCCACACACATTATGAACAACTGTTANTAAATCTTTCATGGTTGGATTCAGCACTTCCAGGACTATATCCACACACATTATGAACAACTGTTAGTATAACATTTTGGAGTAATTAATTTCAAAAGTTCCTTGCGCAGACATGCGATTGTTGAAATTTTAGTGTGGCCCTTCCATCCAGTTCTCCAGAATTCAGGGTGGGACAATTTTTTTTCACCCTCTGAAAATGCTTATAGCAAGAGATCAGATGAACTTGTCTGTTTATATATGAGTGTTTTTAATAGAAGACGTGCAACAAATCATAAAACATGTTCTGTTTTAAGGCAAGATTGTGACAAAATGAATAAAACGTGTTTTTCTGTCCCTAAGATGAAAGCTTTAAGCTCATTCAGGTTGCTCTAACAGCGTCTTTCAGTGGCCTCAACTTTTCAAACAGGCGTCACGAGCAAACTGTTGGCCAAAGTGTAAAATAAAAGAAATAAAAGGGTGACATGTTGAAATCAATGTTACCAGTGGACTATTTTTGGTTACATTGGTGGGAAAAAACTGCTTTGGGCAGATAGATGACATTTGGGCTGCTTTTGCATTAGCATTTGGCAGTTTTTGCAAACAATGTGAAAGCAAAACCAAACTAAACAAACTTTCATTTTTTGCCAAACTAAATAAATAAATATAATATATATGTCTTCTATTACTTATTGCTCACATTTTGTTCTGTATTGTATTCTTCTGTATTATAGCCATGTTCAGAAGGCCTTATTTTCTTTATGATGTTATTGCTTTTGTCAATAAAGCATTATTTAAAGAAAAAAACAAACAACAACCTTGAACTTATCAGCAGCATCAGCAGTCAGCTTGCTAGCATAGCTACACGAATACTCCTGGAAGCTGCAGAAACTGCCTAAGTGGGGGAAGCATAAAAGGCTTTATGTAAGGAATGCAAGACAGATCCTGAGTTAAAAATGTAGATCGATTCCATCTCACAAGTTAGTATTGCAACACAGAGATAAGGACGCAATTGTGATCTAAAAGATCCTGCAGCTACTGTGTGCCAAGCATGAAGGAGAAAGTACCAAGGATGATTAAAAACGTTGGGAAATTTTAATTGCAAACTATGTTGCAAACACATCTAACAATGATAAGATAGGAGCATTAAAATGAAACGGACAAAGTACAAAAAACCAATCCGAGCATCTTACTTCAGTCCAATGACTTCATAAAGTTCAAGTTCTTCACGTTTTTCAGGTTCTGCTCCCTCAGTGAGTCCAAGTTGATTATGCATAAAGGTAAGAGCATTTTAATATGCTGCTGCTGAATTTCTTAATTAATTGTTAATTGCCAGTTAATCCTAAATAATTTGTGTCTGTGCTTCAGAGATGCGACTTTTGTTGTGTCTGTGTTAGAAGATGCCGTATACTTACAGAGGGCTGTGTTAAACCTTAATCTTGTGTATTTCTAAAGATTTTGAGACTAATTCAATATGCAGAAATTCAGTATTCCATGTGTGCGTGGATTGCATAGTCAATGCTTTAACTTTCTTTTACTGTTATAGTGGGTACTGTAGTTCCATTGACATGCTAGTAGTGCTTTGGGCTGTTTGTGTTTTTGAGTTGCCCTAACAACTGGTTTGACCCTCCGCAGACACCAGAGTACAAACCCTGTTTGTATTCCATTCATCAATAAAGCAAAAAAAAAAAAAAAANAAAAAAAAAAAATACAGCTCAGAGACCATGAGGGCACTCCAGAGTGGCAGGGCTGCACAAACAGGAGGCTGTGTGTGCTTGTGTCCTCTTTTATAGTCCACATGTAACACTTTTATGATTTTTACTTGGATGTTGGGAAAGTTATGACAAACTCATTCACATCTACGGTCAATTTAGAGTTTCCAATTTAGCTTAACCAGCGTGTCTTTGGAGGTGGGAGGAAATCCACGCAGTCAGAAAGAACACACAAACTCTAGATAGAAAGTTAGATTCAAATCTAGGACATTTTTACTGAGGCAATCCACCGTGCCACCTGACACAGATGAGGTTTGGATTTTATTATTCTCATTTTTGCACAGTGCGACATGCAATCAACTTAAAAGACTGCTGTTATTGCAGTTATTATTGGGGAGGTGTTAGAGTATTGAGCCTTGTTATTGGGTGTAAAATGAAGCCAAGGCTCTTGGACTGCTCCATTCTGGGGGTCAGAGGTCTCATTCAGACACTGTGAAATTAAGTTCAACATGATGTAAAGGGATTTCAGAGGCTTTGAAGGACTCTATGCAAACACACAGAGCAGCTTGCCTCTGGGCTTGCTCAGGTGCCTCGTGTTTGTAGTATTCTTTATCCAGTCTTGGCTTTGGTTAGTTCATCTCCTCTGCTAATCCCCTGAGCTCTCATGCAGGAGGTTGATGTTTTACTCAGCTAAAACCTGCCAGATTTCACACAGAACAGCATCTTTAGTTTCCCTATAGCTGCTGTGTGTATGTTCATGTCCATACGTGTGTGTGTGAGGCCTTTAGACAATGCTTTCTCAGCTCTATATGCCTTTGGCCTGTGCAGTAGAACCAGTGTAATGAGCGGTATTTAATGACTCTGCGCCACATAATCTGTGTGTGCATGTGTGTGTCTGGGTGTTTAATTTCTCTAGCCAGTAATTAATGGCTAATCTCTCTTCGTCAAACAAATGGGAATTAAAGAGCGGGCTACTCAGCTGAAGATCAAGCAAGATTTCAGGGCTTACATCGCTCAGAGGAATTAGATCCACACACACACACACACACACACACACACACACACACACACACACACACTACAAGTAAATTAACGAGAACCCCAATGGCTGTCGAGTACTGTCTGAGTTGAGCCTGTGTCAAGTCCAGCTTTCATTTTCCATGCCAGGCTTTCTAGTACTTATCACCAACAGAATGGCTGTTTCTCCCTGCAGCTGCCATTGTTTAATAAGAAGGAGAGAGACAAAGAGAGAAGGGTNGGCTGTTTCTCCCTGCAGCTGCCATTGTTTAATAAGAAGGAGAGAGACAAAGAGAGAAGGGTGGAGGGGAGGTGTGAGAAGGAGAGCAAGAGAGAGATGAATGACGAGAGAAAGAGACAGAAAGAGAGAGGAGCTGCGCAGTGTTAATTACATTTGGACAGACTCCCTGGGGAGCCGTTATGTAAGTCTTATCTACTAATAAGAAAAAGAAGACAGTGTGATTACAGTTCAGAGGAGAGGAAGAGGAGAGATATAGCTCATTTATTTTCCTTTTGTTTCCTGTTTTTGGACAGTCTTTCTTAAAGGACAATACCGGCAATTTTACATATTTGAGCCCAATATACAGAAGCCGCATACATGTTATGTTACTGACAAGCATTTCCCAAAATATACTACTTTAGCGGTAAAAGTTTGAATGTTTGTCCTACCTTCCAGACTGCCATTGGTTTCAGTTTATTCCAGTATGCTATTAAAGTCCTTGTAGAGACTTGAAATGTGCTTTAGATACATAATCCATTGCAGTGAACACGATGTTGATTAAGTTTTTTGTCAAAGTAGCTTTATTTAACTGGTACAACACTGAGCTGCATGGAAGATGATGTATGTCTCCGCCAGGGAATATAGTCCCAGGAGAAACAGCCTTTATCAACAAATTAAAAACGACCTTCCCTTCTACATTTGGACATACACTTCAGCAGGCGAAACATTGAATTTTAAGGTGGGTGGATCATAAATATATGATTTTGAAAGATTAGGGGATTTGGCAAGATAATACAAAAAGCAAAATACAGGTTTATGGTTTAGAAATTGTTTGTCAGTAATGTGATGTGTGTGTGGGTAGTATGTATTGGGCTTAAACATGCAAAATTTCCAGTATTGTCCTTTAACATATGGGTCAGCAGCCATATTGGATGGTGGTCTTAAGGGAATGCTCAAAATAATAATCAATAAGCTCATAAACTTGTCTCCCTATGCATTGTTTCATTTGGTTGACTAATCATAAATGAAACTTTAGGACTCTCTCTCTCTTTCTCTCTCTCTCTCTCTCTCTCTCTCTCTCTCTCTCTCTCTCTCTCTCACACACACACACACACACACACACACACACACACACAAACACACAGAATTTATGCTCTATAAAGACAGCTAATGAGCTCCCTGTTTCAGCTTCACCAGTCCATCAGCAACTCACATTTGTCCATCACATTATCAAAATTGACAGGAAAGATGATGCAAGACCGGGAGGACCAAAATATTGAAAAATATTTGTTGCATGATAAGAATTTATTTTTCCTTTCAATTATTTCAACTTTAACTAAAGGTTACATTTTTGGTTAATATTTTAATAAAAGATCAAGAGGATAAAAAATAAATACTTTTTTCACAGCCCATTTTGCTTTTATAGAGTGCCAATATTAGTGGAGGGTGCAGCATGTACAGTAATATGACAGATCACCAGTAGATGGCACTGTGGTACACTTCTAAAAACAACATCCTCTGCTTCACCACCTCCACCAAAAAAAAAAAAAAAAAAAAAAAAAATCCTCCAACTCTTGTTTAAGCTGTCATACTGTATACATATGTACACAAACAAATATGCATTTTTAAAAAAGAAAACCTACTCCATATGTTAGAAAAACACCAGAGCCTTTGGCTCCAATTGGTCTATTATTTCTTTGGTAGCGAGAAGAAAGATTGTGGTGATCATTATCCAGAGATTCTGTGTGGGTGTTAAATTCCCTGAGGTTAGATAACTCCACACACAGACACACACACTGACAGCCATCATGTACATTAAACTCCAAAATAGCACTGTGGAGACGGGAGATAGCATATTCTTGAGTTTTACCTGGACATGATAAGACATCAGGGGGGTAAATTGATGGGGACAAAGTAAAATGGAACCTTCCGGTGCAAATTATTACCTGCTTTTCTTCTAAAATTAGCTTTTACGGAGGAAGACCAACATTAGAAACGAAACGTCCTGAAACTGACAACATATTCACTCCCGTGACAGCACGATATAAGCCAGAGCTATTTTCCCGTGATCTCCCTGAGGTTCTCTGTCCACCTCCTCCCTCCTCTAACCACACTCACATTATCAATTCATTTGCTGCTCTGCTCCTCCACCTTTCTCTGTTTATCCATCCTTCAGAATATCACTTCATTTTCTCCTGTATTTTGCACCAGCTGCAGGCTTCGTGGTGTTTGAACACCAAGGCTGAGTGTGATCATGTTAATGAGCATCAAATCATTACTCTCCTTTGCCTGCTTGTCTGAACATGTATAGGGCTTCACACACACACACACACACGCACCGAAGAGGATATTTGCTTTGGTCCACAGATTGCAATTACTGCAGGAAGAAATCAATGGCAGTTAAACATCAGCAGAAATCATGTATGACATTTGGTTTAGTGTCAGCTAACAAATCTGCATAATTGCAAAACCCCTTTAATGCTATACAACAATAAACATTCTTCACTGTTACCCACTTAATCATTTTCAGGGTGATTGGAATGCATTTGGTAGACAGAAGGAAGACATGTCGAGCTCACCCACACATGGAAGACTCACTGACACTCACATTAATCTGATAACTCGCATGTGTTTGGACTGTGGGAGGAAAACAAAGATAGAATGTCTAAACTCAGCACAGAAGGTGAAAAATGAAACCCAGCATTGCTAGCCATGGAGCCACCAGAACATATAAGAAGTTCTTCTAAGGTATTCTTTATTACTTTTGTCTTAAGTTATATACAGGCATTTTCATCCTAACGTCAGCTGACTCAACCTATTTCCAGTTAATGGAAGTTTTACTGTTTCCTGGGGGGGGATCCTCTGGCACTTCGGAAACCTTTAGGTTTAAGTTTCCTGTTTCTGAGTAGTTTGCAGGAGCAGAGATAGCTGGCATAGATTCCAAAATGCACTAAAATAAATACCACAGTCTTGGCCACAAGGTTTGACTGAAATATTATCTCAGAGAAACACCACAAGCAATAAGTGCAACAAAGTTGAACACAGGAAAAAAAATGTCACGGTCATTTACAATATTCCCACAGCTGTAGCGCCTTCAGCATTAAGATTAAATCTTTTTGTTTCATACCCTAGATGGAAAATGCATACAGTGCCATCAGCTCAATACCAATTCACACGAAAAAGCTGGTATTAATTTATATAATATTGCCAGCCAAGACATCTGTGTGGCCAAAGATGAATTCCAGTCATGCTGAAAACTCCCAGAAAGTTCATACAAAGTTTAAGTTTACACAATCTCATGTTCATTGTTGAGAAGCAGCTGCAGATTTGGCATGCCACACATAATTAGGACTCAGATTTGTAGTTGAAGAACAGAATACTGAATGACTGAGTCATACTTTGGCAGCACAACAGATTTCTACATGTGTACAGTTTCAATAATTTGTATGAGTTGTAGTATCATCTGGAGTAAATCAAGGGTAATTACTCCAGGAAGCAGTGGACAATGACCCATCAACTCACCGTGAGGAGGAATAAGTCAGCCATGATGACTGAAAATGACGTATTACACGTCTCCAACCATGTGGCACTGAGGGCCAAGAGGAAATGCTGTGACACCCATGACAGGAGTTAAATTTGGCTGCAACGATCCAGAACGCTGTTCTGGCACCTTCAAGGTCACTGGACCACCTGTCTTTAACCCCCAATGTCCACCCAACAAGGTCCAGCACAGGCGGTCTCCTGGAACAATTACGATCCGTTCGTTCTGTCCTGTGTTTGTGTGTGTGTGTGTGTGTGTGTGTGTGTGTGTGTGTGTGTGTGCACGCACCAAATATATGTGGCTGGACTATGTCCAAATTGTGCCTAGTGGACATCGGGGGTCAATTCTACTGAACCACGGAATCAAATCATGCTTGTTGCTTTTTCAGTGAGACAGAAAATAGTTTGTGTAAGCCATGCTAATCATGCTAATATGCTAATACATGCAAATAGTCTTTGGAACAAATTTGCACTCGTGAGATGAGTTTGATGTCCGCTGACCCGAGCATTTATGTTGCAAATGTTAAATTTTTAACTTCCTTTTCCACGAAGATAATGTTTGCTAGGTTGTCAGTTGTTATGTTAATTAACTTGGATGTGGTCATGGAGCCAAAATCTCTACCTAACTCTGACCATTTAGGCTTTTGTGGAGCCCAGGCTGGATTTTCAGGGCTGTACTGCATGTTTTACTTTGAGAAGTTATTTCTGTGGGTTTTCCAGAGGAGCTGCTGCACATTAAAGTGGAGCTCCGTGTGGTATGTTGAACATGTACTCTATTTTTGCGTGTGTTTGTGTGTGTGTGTGTGTGTGTGTGTGTGTGTGTGTGTCCACAACATTTAGCTCGAATTGAATGTACTGACAAAGTCACAGGTTCACCTTACCCTGCAACAATCCTTCATTAAAGAGTGGCTATCGCTGCCAGCGTGCCCTCGAGCAAGACTTTTAGATCCTCTCTGCTCCACAGGTGTGTATTGCGAGGAAGAGGCACACCTATGCATACGTTGATCTTATCTCAAAGGCCTATGTTTGTCCTTATAGCCTATCCAAAAGCTTAATATATGCACACTATGTATCAGTTTCATGTATATCATATATGTTGCTGTTCAAAGTTGGAGCATTTTTTATGTTTTACATACAGTCTCATAGGACAAACATGAAGCCATGAAAGTTTTTTGTAGTATTTATGTTGGACATCTATGTCACATACATATTCTTTGTATAGATGTGTCACATCAGCTGTACATATATGTAACATTGATGACACATATATGGGTTTTACACCAATATGTTTAGAATATATGGGCTGTACATGTGTCAGCAGATATCCAAAGCGTCTAGTGTTAGTATCATATATGACCATGTATGTGACATACTGCCTCATAGGGGTATTTAAATACATATTATATTTCCATTTGTGCAATAAAATAAATTCAATGTATTTCCTACTCCTCTGTCTCTGCCCCTCATGTTCCACACTGTGGGCTCTGTGTTGTATTTTCACAGCACAAAGCTAATAATGCAGAGCGAGAGAAAACAGCTCTAACTGCCAGGAAGCAGCGGAAAAGAAAAATGAAAACAAGTACTGCCAGTAATGAGGGATTTATTACAGAGGAGAGTGGCTTTGTGGTGTGTGTGTGTGTGTGTGTGTGTGTGTGTATTTGCTTTAATAGCCACAGAGACAAACACAAACAAACATTCGGATGGATTAAGAAAGGAAACAAGGGCCCATAATAGCAGGAAGGGATAAATGGATTCCTCTGAAGGGAGAAAGGGCATTACATCCAAGTGCCACGACTCCCCACTGAACCACATGAACTCTGTTTGTCCCACTCACTCACTTTTCCTTTTTCCACTCTGTTCCTTCTGCTGCTTCTCTCTCTCTTCCCCTGTTTCTGCCCAGCTGCACCTCTTCCTCCCATTTTCCCATCATCTCTGTAGCTCTGTCTACAGACATCAGTATCAGTGACATTAATGCATTAGCCTTTCAATGCGTGTGTGTGTGTGTGTGTGTGTGTGTGTGTGTGTGTGTGTGTGTGTGTGTGTGNGATAGATAGATAGATAGATAGAGAGAGAGAGTGTGAGAGAGAGAGAGAGAGAGAGAGAGAGAGAGAGATGGACAAAGGGAGGGGGAGGAGAAGAAGGAGAAAAACAGACACATTCACAAGCAGAAAGAGACAAAGCAAGAAAGAAAGGGAAGGAGATAGGGAGAGAGAAAGACAAAGAGATGGAAGAGAGAGAAAGACAGAAAATGAGAAAGACAGAAAGAAGAGTGAGAGAAATGAGAGAATGAGACTGAGATAATACATACACATATACATATATATATATAAATATTCTCATCTACTTTCTTATAAAATTATAGTACTTTCTTTTTACTTGCTTCCATAATTCACGTAGGGGATATAATCCTGGTCATGTTTTATGAATTTGTTACTATGCTTTATTAATACGTGTACACATTCTATCATTCATTCCCTTGTATTAGCAAAATTGTGGTAAAATTTTCACGATTCCTTCCTCCCCTTGTTTTAGTTAAATCATGACCACATTTTACAAATTCATTCCCTCATTTTGGTTCAGTGGTGAGACTCGTGACCATGTTTTACCGATTCGTTGCCTCGTTTTAGTTCAATTGTGGCTACGTTTTACCAGTTTGCTAATTTTTTTTATTTACTCTTGCCTCCCCTTGTGGAAACTGCGGTCAAGTCAGCTGCATCTGTACCTTTGTGCAAAACTTTATGGTAACTGCTTTGAAACAGTTGGAGGTTTTTGGAAGTGATTGCGTGTGATTACACTTTGTCACAATCAGCAAAATGTTCCAAATGTTCTAATTTTCAAAAATGACACCCACCATTTCAGTTTTGAACAGACATATAGAGCACAATTTTTGATGTGCCCTAAAAATTTAAGTAGTTCATAAAACTGGTATGATTTGATTCAGCACATTACAGACTATAAGTAGACACATTATGAACAGTTTTTACTGTCATAATTTGGAGTAATTAATGGGCAGCTGGCTTGACTGCAGTTTTCATAAAGAAGAAGCAATAGTAATAATGAAAAAAAGAACGAACTGGTTAAACATGATTGAAAGAAAATGAACAATAAAATGTACACACATATTAAGAAAGTGTGGGAACGAAATTATAAAATCATAATACATGGCCACAATATCCATTTTTCCCCTCGGATGTCACGAGGGGCTCCTTATGATGCAGATATATCTGTGGTAAGCCAGCATTAGCTGAAAATATTAACCTTAAACAGTAGCAACAACGACTACAGCCTATGATGCAAAAGATGACGAGACTAAAAGGAATCAGCATACACATCCATGCTGCAACTCTTTGAAATGGGTTAAATTTATCCTTCTTGTGGAATCCATTAGTGGCCCATCTTGGAGTGAAATGCCTTTATTAAGAGATGTGAGTAGGTAATTATTTCCAAGAGAAGCATGAAAATGTGAGTTCCAGCCTAACAGGATAATAGAATGTTAATAGAAGAATGGACCTGGAGAAAATGGAGTGTGTAGAAGGGGTAAGAGAAATCAAACTAATCCTAATTAACTTTCTTTTGTGGATCTATTTCCATCACAACACAATCCAGGCTTTTAAGAGGTGGAGGACAGACTGAGAAAAGAACACACAAAAGAAATCTTTAGGCCTTTTCATTTCGTATGAGTCAGCCTCTGATTCATTTCCCTCTTCTGCTTCATCAAATTATTAGCTTTGTCATTTTTGCAGCAGTTGAGAAAGAGAAAAGGGAAATACTCAGCAGGAGCCAACATTTGATATCCTAAACAGAAAACATTATAGTACATAAAGAGGTTTGGCTCCAAGCTTCTCTTCCCTTGGCAACTGTGAAGTAGGATTTTTCTTAATACCAGGAAAATAATAATGATACCAAGAGTAATGGTGTGATATATTGTGTGTATATTTAACATTACATAAAGACTTTTAGACTAGAAATAAAATGGTCTGTGCTCAGTGCAAGGTAATGTGCAACCTGAAGTGCTGAGGGGAAGAAAGTCGCCTATGTTTTGTTCATTTTTGTCTCCTAAAACAAATCCTGGTGTAAGTGCAGCGTAACAGATCTGCCATCAGGTTCTCACACTCACAAAATCCTCCTCCTCTTCATCCGTCGTCCTTGCTGACAGAACTTCGCCTTTGTCATGCAGACAGGTCAGCAGTTTTGGAGGTTAAACTCATCACACTATCAATGCTGTGTGGATGAAAGCAGCACAGCTATTATATCATCGACTAGAAAACCGTGACCAATCCACCTAATAAAATTCTGTGTGATGGATATGAAAACTTGAGTTCATTTGGCACCATTTTGCAATATTGATATGGCTAAAGGAAACATTTCCTCGAACAATGAGTGTGAAGTTTTCTAAGAAAGGTCTGTTTTGATCCCACTTCACAATTGGATGAAAACCAACATTTCTACATGTAAATTTAGCAAAAACCAAGAATATGATTATTGATCCTTAAGAAATGCCATCAAGACCCACAGTAACTCTCATAGATGGTTCTCTCATTGAAACAGTGTTGCTGCTAATGCTGATAGCATTTTATCTTTCTTTTTTTGTGTGTTAAAGCTCCAACAGACTGTGAGATTTTGATCAGGTGCACCAAAAGTTAATGACGAGAAAATCACAATGAAATCTGGTCATCAATCTAAAACAGTGGCCCTCTATCACAAGACCTCCATTGAAGGCCAATTTCGAGCTGCTGTGAGCAAAGTGACTAGTCACAAATTTCTAACAAGGTCAGAAATTTAGGACCAAAATCTCATAAATTGGCTGCTGCTATAACCCAGGCCAATAAACCACAGATGGTGACAAGCTGAAGCCCCGTTTTTGGTTTTCCTGCTTGTCAGCGTGTCTGAATTCCCCAGGCGTCCATAGCGTAACGTGACATGCATGAAACCCGGTGTGGTACAGTCTGACACAGAAACCCATCTTGCACAGTGTGACACAAACACATGGAATGAACTTATAAAATGGCTGTTATTGCAGTTTGCAGGAGGTAATGGGAAACTCTTTTAATGTCTGTGCAGCTATGATACCGTTTTATAAAATTTTATTTTTACTTTCTCTATTGTCGGTGTGGTATAGCAACCTCAATGTGACAAAAACTGATTAAAAAGCCGAGTCAAAAATTATTGGGGTTATCTGCAAGGCCAAGGCTATTCTATGATGAGCAGACATGGAGCTTTAATATTCTGTTGTTTTTTTTTTGTTTTGTTTTTGTTTTTTTTTTTAAATGGCAAACTGATATTATCCCAAATTTAGGGGGTATTGCATCAAAAACTTGTACCTACAGCACATAGCATCATAGAAGAAGGCCTCTATTGAAAATGGTGCTGCCCATAATGAGTGATTTGTGTCCCTTTCACTTTCTTAATAGTGTCCACATATTGGTCTCTTAAATTTTTTTTCCATGCCTTCCAGCTCAATGTCTCTTCTTTTCTAAGACTTTGTGAGATTTCTTTCCAGAACCTCTGCTCCTCCATTTTGAAACATCCATGCAGAGTTGCTAAATCTGGAGAGGCAAAAAGATGCCAGTCTCATGCTACAGGCGTCTTTTCGTGTGACTCAATTTGTCCTTGCAGACCTGTGCAGATGTGTCAAGTATAAAACAAGTTTAACTGTGGCGGGTTTTTACAACTGACAATCAGATCACAGATCGAAGCTTTAAATGAGAATTCCTCCAAGTCATTAGCTGTACTGTAATAACTTGCCACTTTAGTAGCAACCAGTACCACAACATTGCATCAGGACTTTAAGTGAATGACCATTTCAATTGAAAAAAAAAGAAGAATGTTTTGCTACGTTATGGCAGTGCTGAATGTGATCCTGGTAACTGGCAAATGCTGGCTGACTGAATTTGCATACAGATGACCAGCAAATATGAACACAACAAAATCTTAGCACGCTGCAGTTTTGTTTTTAAAGTGGCAGGAAGTCTAGAATCTTAACTAGAGAAAGAGTAACCCAGACATAACCTTAAGAATCAATCACTTTCATTATCCCTCGATTCAATCATTAAGCACGTGACCTTTGGTTTTTGTCATTTTCTAAAAAATGCCAGTGAGGGATGGGGTGAGTGAGGAGTTTTGCCTTCATTTATCATCGCCTAACCAGTGATTTTTCAAATATCAGTCCAGAAGTAATTTGTTATAAATTGCAGTACAGTGGCAAGAAATGTCTTTATGCAGATGAGTATATGCAGGTTGAGAGTGTCATGTCCTTAAAGTCCAGTCCCAGATACTAAAACTGTTTCCCTGCGTTCCTCTTCACTGCCATTCTTCTGACCTGGAAAATTCAGGTGTTTACATGTTTCACAAGCAATTACAAGTCCACAGCAGGCATTCGTGGACCTGCTTCTGAGTGTAAGTGGAGTAGGGAGTAGGGACCAAGGTAAGGCTGGAGGAAAAGAGCAGGAAGAATATAAGGACATAAAGGAGGGAGAAAAGTTAGAAAGAACACAGCAAAAACTGAATAAAGGAAATGAGAAAGGGGGAAGTTGGATGTGAAAAGGTGACATATTCAGCTGTGTCTCGCTCAGTGATTTTCACGTAACCTTCATCCTGCCTAATTTCCACGGCTCGGTGCATTTTCTCATCTGGTATGATTTATGTGCGCCACAGATTTTAACATCAGGCGATGATGTCATCAGCCAGTGAGGTCAGGCTCAGTAATGCAGTTGCAATCTTTTCTCTATTCTGTACGTCTTATTTACTGGGACTATTTTTGCAGCTTTTCTCTCAGGTCTAATGCAGCCAAATGGAGAAACATGATGTGCTCGCTGGTTATTGAATAAAAATTTAAAAAACAAAACCCCAAAGCATAACTTTAGGTTTTTTCTCCAGCCCATTTTTTTTTTCTTTTTGTATGTATGTATGTATACAGTATAAACTCAATAAAAACTTATATCAGGACTGTGTTGGATATTTTCACTTATTCATGTCAAAAGAAGAGATAAAAAGTTCACTGTGTTGATATAAAGGATGTGTCTTGTCACTTGGAAGGTATCAGTCATTGACTATTTTTACAGAAAAATTGACCCTGAAACCCTTTAATGCTGCTATGGGCATTGCACAAACATCAAGCATTAACCGTAAATGTCAGATTTTGGTGTCAGTTCCTTGGAATCAAAAAGGGAGGACGTCTATAAGTGTCACCCTGGAGAAATCCATCACAGAAGAGGAAGACATAGCAGCTTCTCCCTACACCAGAATACAGCTGTAAGACATGCTGTGGGTTGAATAAGAAGCGTGACTATTTTTTTTTTCTAGTGATCAAATTACTAAAAAAACAAAACAAAACAAAACAAAACAAAACAAAACAAACAAACAAAAAAACAAACTAATATACCATGCAATATTGTGGACTGTTGTCAAAGTTGCAAAATTTGAGGTTCACATCAAAAGAAATGCATCCAGTAATACAAACTCAACAGTCCTGAAATGCCGTGAAAGCTTCCATGTTGATTAATTCTTTACTTCAGAAACATGTTGAAGTCACCATGTGACACTTATTTTACCTGTCTATGCACCTGGTTAGACACACCCATCAAGTACAACGCAAGCAAGTGAGTGTTTGGTCAGCACTGGTGTTTCAGTCTGTGGGTGTTGTGGTGCAACTGGTCGATCAGAAGCAAAAAAAGCTTTTTGGAAGGCGGGGCCTTAAAGATACAGAACGTAAAATGGCTTTCTTTGCTCAGTGTACACAGCGGTGCTGCAGTAAGACAGCAGAACTGGATCAGTGTGTTTTGCTGCACATTAAAGTGTTGCAATAGTTTCAAAATAGACATCTACATGAAAATAAGAACATGGAAATCTGTATAATACAGTATGTTCCCTTTAATATGTTAATATACATGTTTGAATGATACTAGGCCAATAGAGGAACATACTGTATTGCACAGATTTCAATGTTCTTATTTTCATGTAGCTGTCCATATTGACAATGATAACATGCAAATCTGTATAATACAGTATGTTCCCTTTAACCCTACTGTTACGTCCCTCACTGTGTAAAAGGTCCGTTGGCGTGTTTTCTTTTTTTTCTTAGCTCTTTCACTCTCTTTCGTTGTTTCGCTCCTTCTCCCGGATAACCGCTCCTTTTTTGTTGAGTATGCAAAACAGACTGTGCTGGGCCGCTCTTCCAATTGGCTGGTTAACGGAGGCGGGATAACATCGGCGGAGCCACACCCCCGATTGGCCCGTTTCTTCCCTCCGGGATGCACCTTCGACTTCTCCTGCGGTGGACACGTCTGATTGGAGGACAATTACATCCCCTCCGCCAATGAAGATTCTGCTCGGTCCCTGGACTTGCTTAAATTCCTCACGAACGCTCATCGTGAGGGCTTGTTGTGTGTTTGTGTCAGTTTGATTCGTTTTCTGAGGGTTTTTTTTTTTTTTTTTTTNTGTGTAATTTGTGTGATCTACCATTGTGACCTGTGATAGTTTAGTGATTTAGAATTCTGTTTTTCTTTAGCATTTCAACACCTGATTGGTTAATTTAGGCATGGTTGTATTAAGAAAAATCCTGTAGGGTGTTGTCACTTCACTCTTTTTTTTTGTGAATCACTTTTGTTACTTTTTATTATTTTATTAAAGGAAGGTTATCTGTTAAACTCTTTTGTTCGTTATTTTATGGTTGGTTTTCTGGCACCACCTCTGTTCCTTCCCCAGTTGGTGGTTTGCCTTAAATTTCAGTTACTGTTGTTAGCCAGTCCTGTGTTTATCATTATTGTTTTGTGTTGAAACAATAAATTACCTTTCTTTTCCATTTCTATCGGCTTTTATGTTGCTTCCCTTTCCCCTAGACCATAGGGTTGTAACACCTATACTACCTGTCTAACATGCAAAATGTTTAAATGATACTAGCTCAATGCAGGGTAGTTAATAGGCAAGAAGTTATGTTTGCTGATTGATCATCTCACCCAGAATTCTTTTTCTTTTCATTGATTTTTTCCAACAACACTGTATAGATCTGATATTGTAACAACTGCACCTGGAGACATATAAAAGCACTTAAAATAGCTCACTGGAACAAAGGAGAGAAATAACTGACAACACGCAGGATGCTGTTATATCTGTGGCCTGCTGTCATGCTGCTGTAAGAACCTGCAGTCTGAATACTTCAAGATGTAAGTGAGAGGAAGACGGATGACAGCAGACACTCTCCAGCACTGCAATGAATCACACAGGTAATGATTCGCATTACGTAATTTAATTTACCAGAGCAGTGCATTACATAGTTCTTATTAGCATTTCTATTTCAAGCAGTTCAATGAGATGTCGCCTTACATTTTTTAAGGATGATATATAACCAGTTATATTTTTGTATGTTCAATTTACACTCAAACTTCATTCCCATTTGACTATAAAACATGAATGGAAGGTAAAAGTTAATTCTGCTATTCAGGTTTTAAATCCAACCTGCAAATCTGAAGCTGTGCTAGCAGTCCCTGGAGGCAGCAGTGATTATTACAGCCCACAATACCAACGATGTAGATGAAGCCAACAACCTATTAACTATTTTGCTGTTATCAGAGCCTGACCAGTGGTGCGGCTTAAAATGGAAAGTTTGTTTTGAGTGTAGTACTACAAAAAAGCCCACGGGGTCATTAAAATCAAAATGGTTCATTCCCTTGGGAGCATGAATATGCTCAACAAATTTCATGGTAATCTGCTTGCAGGATTATGAGATATCTTGTATGCAAATTTGATATATGGCTCCAGGATGGCACGAGAGCAGCGGTTATCAAACTGTGGTGTGTGTGCCACCTGTGGTACTTACCAGATGACTCTGGAAATTTCTGCAGAGAATCAACACTCTGTTATTTTGGCAAATTATTCACAAATAAAATGGATCTTTTTTTTTTTTTTTTTTTTTTTTTTTTTTTTTTTTTTTAAGTTGCCTGCGATTTTTCTTGGCTTGATGAGGTTTTATATACAGTAGTAGATGTTGTGGTTTGTTCAGAGTTGGTACTTTGTTCAAACACTGAAGAAAACTCCCAAAGCGTCTAAAATGAAATGGTTGATCCTCTCAGTATGAATGTGTTCAGTAAAGTTCATGGCAATATGTTCATGAAATTTTAATACTTCTTCTTGTGAATATAAATTTGTTGGTCTTATGGGCAACACTTGAGGGAAAAATAAACAATGCATGAAAAATGGGAAGATTCATCCATTGTGGGTCAACAAATACCCACTTCGAATTTCAGGAGTTTTTCAAGCTTTAGTTTTTGAAAGATGATGATACAGAGGACCAAAGTGCTCTTGACCTAAATGTTGGATACGATCAAGATCAAAATCATCACTTTTAGTGTCTGTCAGCAGCAGAGCAAAAATGTAATTCCAAATTTTTATTCCTTCACTAAAATAATTTTTCAACAGAGCAGCAGAGAGTTCACAGCATCCTCTGTGTGAGAACAGCCATTATGTCAGAAGGCCATGTTTCTGCTTGGCTTTGCACCTGATTCAACAGTGTCGATGAAAAGGGCCCTGGCAAGCTGTTGGACCTCCATAAAAACTACAATAATTATTGGAATTGTTCTGTGACTGCAGGAAAATGTTCACACTTTCCATAATAATAGACAACTAAGCAATAATGGCTGCAGCCTGGGGAATCTTGATAAATTGTAGTAACCATATCCCAGTGAAGCAATCATGCATAATTTATATTGTTTGTGGTGTTGAGAAGTCAATGATACACAAAGGCAGTAAGCCGAGTGAAAAGTTTTAAAATTTTAGGCTATTTTGCTCCAAGAAAGGAATAATCACATTTTATTTGCACTGCACTTGCATAAATGAATATATCAATATTTTAACGTGTATACACTGTATGGTCATGTGACACTTTACAATCTGTTGAGCTGCAACAAAGCTTCCGTCCGATCATTTCTCGTGTTTAAGGTTAGTTTGATGTGTCAACACACTAAAACTTACAAGTGCAAATCATGACAGTGTTATTTTAAAGCTTGGCAATATCAGGCCTGTTCTACATGCGCATTAGCTGCATTTTGAGTCGATTAAGACTCTGCAGTGCAGCTCACAGCAGTAATGGCAGCAGGAAAGCGTCGTTAATGGCAGCGCATGCCATTTGTGTGGAAAACTCCCCACATCCACATACAGATAAAAACCTATCAGAAGCTTTCATGTGTGTTTGCTGCTTGGTGTTTGGTGTTTCAATGGACTGAATGTGTTTTTACTGTTGATTATACAACATGTGGTGAGCTCTTTGATTCTTTTGTGAGTGAATGTTTAAGCCCAAACATTCTCACGTACACACTACATTACTGACAAGTTCTAAAACATAAAACCATATTTTAGCTTTCCTGTTATTTTGCAAAATCCTCTTTCAAAATCAAATGTTCAGGTGGTACACCCAATTTAAAATTCAAAGTTTCATCTGCTAACACTTTTGCATGATTGTAGAAGGCACAGTCATTTAAATTTTTCAGTAAATGCCGTCTTCTTGTGGAACTATATTCTCTGGCGGAGACATATACTGTCTTCCATGCAGCTTCATGTTGGATTGGTTAAATAAAGATGGATAGATGTTGACAAACATTTTTATGGATAGTGTTCATTGTGATTGATTACTTGTATCTCTAGAAGTTGATTTTTATGGCATGAACTGAAATTAATGGCAGCCTGAAGGGTAGAAAACTTCTAATATGTACCACCCCAGTAGTATGTTTTGGAGAATGGCTGGCAGTAACATAACGTGTGCAGGTTGTAAATATGAGGCTCAAACATGCAAAATTACTGGTATGCTCCTTTAAAATTATGTTTAAATTGAACCTGCTGAACTTCAGCAAATGCTTCCGTCTGATCATTTCTCCTGTTTAGCAGGATATCATTATCTGCTGATTCCTCCCTGTGACCCAGAACCCTTAACCGTCCTGGTAACATCTTTTTTCTGGGTTTTTTTTTTCCACAGTCGCTTTGCTTTCTCTGTGAATAATTACCATCCTGTGACAGACTTCTTTAAAAAGAAAAGAGGAAAACTTGCAGTAGGTGACTGAGGTAGAACCAATCTTCTATCCCCCGGGGCAGGTGCTGATGTGTTTACCCATTTACGTCACCATGTGAGTTTGGCTATTAGTTTTCTGTGTGGGCTTTGTGTCAGCACAGAAATAAGCAGCTTTTAGCCCATCTTACAGCCCACAGGACTGGTTCAATACAAATTCATTTGGTCTTGTCATTTAGAGCTTTGCTTCGGGCTGGACTGTGGATCAGAATGACACTTGAGTTCAAAAATAACAAGACAGAGACATTTTCTTGGGAGGGAAAGCTTTCTTGTGAGGCTTTATTTTGGTAATGATTGGCAGCCAAAGAAACCATTAAATCCAAACAATCTCTACATTTTCAAGTCACAACAAAGAGCTGATGGAGGTGTTAGTGCAGGTTTAGTCTGAATGAAATCCTAAATTGTCCTCACTGAGTCTGTCAATACTTTTAAATTTAGAGTATTGCGTGTGTGACTCAGATGGTTGCATTTATTTTCACTTTTCTTTGTCTGACTGATTCATATGTTTGTTTTTCCTGGGATTTTCTGTTGAAGTTTGAGTTTCTATAGGGGGTCTTTTCTTCGTCTGTTCTGCCGTGTTGGAAATGCAACGGATTTGTTTACACCAAAGACTAGAGCCTCTTTCAGACACACACCTCATCTCTATAAAGTCATTTTCTCTGTCTGTCTGTGGCACCAATATCTCAAGAACCCAGCACTGTATGAAGTTGAAATTCTGCAGGTTTATTGCTCAGGACCCAAGGACGTGCAGTGTTGCATGGGAAGTTGTTAGAATGAGCGGTTCTTGAATTGAGCTGTGCCGGTAAAAGGTAGTCTGCGTGGCAGGATACCCTCCAGGTGCAGCAGCATATGCTCCGCCCCATGGGCACTAATGGCAAGCTGCGACACACACCATAAAATCCAGCCCGATCTGAACAGGCACGTTTTCAACAGGCACTGCACTAGTTATGGCAATTTAACACTTCTGCCTCATGATTGGAAAGGACCCTGATTCACATTGTGTAGGCAATTTTACTAGTAGGACCCTGTAACCTTTCCGAAACTCTTCCTTCATGACACAAGTGTGAATAAATGGATAAAGAGTGCAGACCAATCACATGAGGCGACAGGAAGCGAGGCTTTAAATTCTGCACCTGGATCACACATTTATGAGCAATAAAATTGATGGAAATTGGTCTGACACAGAAAGTAGCCCCAAAAATGAGATGAAGAGTTAAACGGCACCGTGAGAGACATCGTGGTGTAACCGATTCTCGCTCACTACGTCACTCACTACGTCAACAATCTCTCCCCTCGTGTATTATACATAACTTCCTGCACTACCCACTCCCCCTCTGGCATATGACAAATATTACATGAGAATTACGTCCCGGCATGTTTGAACAGAGCCTTTATGGCACTTTGCCATAAAGGAGACCTACTGTATGCTTGAATGGCAAAAAGCACCACATTAATAAATAAATGCAAAAAAAAATAAACAAGTAACATAACAGATTCCATGTCTGAAAGGGAATATAAACAGCCTCTTCCACTCTTCACCAACACTTACATTTGTGCAGTGCTGAAATGATTAAATAATGGAAAATTAATGTACAACTGCATTTATATTTAAATTTGGTGTTCATCAAGTAAATATATATTTTTTTAACTGTTTATTGGACTTTATTCGACATTCCACAGCCCTCAACCTCACAAAAAAGCATTTGTGAAGTTGAAAAATATACTTTGTGTTTTGCTTCTGAGATTCCCAACTACAATCTTTAGTAAAATCAATACCGACATGAAAATAAAGCTCCTCAGAAAAAATGCTTGAAAAAACATACCTTTCAAATACCTCCTGAGGGTCCTGAACTGCAAGCTGAGAACCACTGGACTACTGTGTGTGCGTGTGTGTGTGTCTGTGTGTGTGTGCGTGTATGTAACAGACTATTTAACATCCACAGGCGACAAATCCAGCAGGCAGCTTGTACAGAGCTGCAGACAGACACAGAGCCAGAGGGGAGGAAGTCTAATAACATAACTGATATGATCCAATGCACTTAATGGCACATCAAATAACTGTAGTGTGTGTGAGCATTTGGTGTGTGTCAAGAAAGAATGAACGTGTCATTGCCTCTCTGCTTCTTGCTGATAAATGCATTGCTGTGTGCTCTTCTTCAGAACCAGGATTCTGATTACTGTCTCCTTTTTGCTAACAGGAAGAAATTAAGTAATATCATCACAGTTTGCAGATTTCAAAAATGGGGGAGGGGGTCTAAATTAGAAATGACTATGAAATCTGCAGGTAGTTGTAGTTAAGGCAATTAAAATTTATTGTTTGCAACCAAATCTGATGAGAATATTTCTGTTTAATGATCTTTCTGTGGTACCTCACCACTGAAATGAAGTCTTTAAAGAGTCTTTGTTTTATGCTGTTTGATTGAACCACAACAAACTGCTGAATTCCTCAAAAGTACAATTCAGTACTTTCCAGTGAAGAATTATGAAAGCCCCCAGAAAGCATCCTGATTCTGCCTTCGGAACCAATAAAACACTGACTGATGGTGTTTAAGGGCATTTTCAGATCTTGATCTTTCAGATCAGATCTTTCAGAATACAGATTTTGTATTTGGACTAAATTTTTGGTTTGGTTCAGTTTCACACTGGAAAAAATCCAAACAAACCAAAATACAGCAGCAAAAGTCACGTGAGAATATTTGCTGTGCTCATAGGTAGAAATGTCTGGAGGCAGGAGAAAGAAAATCAAAACGGGAAACATTTTATGAAGCTAGGAAATCAAAATAACATGAAGAAAGGTAGACCACACATCAAACTTACAAAAGGTTTATTACATGCAGCGTTTCAACTGGCAAGTTCTTCCTCAGGCAAAACCACCCTAGTTGTTTTTAAACCAAAATAACATGTAATAAAGGCGGAATTTAAACACTTTCCTGGTCATCATTCGAGCCATAAACAAACTCTGAGAGCAGAAGCTGAATTTGACTTGAAGATGGTGTGTCGACAAACAAATGTGGCTTCACTTTTTCTGAAGAAGACATGCTGCCTTCAGACGGCTGAACAGGAGGATGGAGCATATTCAACACACACAACCACACGCTAACCTTCAACATGTTCATCTGAAGACATGTTAAGTAATTTTGATATGTTACAACTCTTTCATAGCATTATTTTCAATTGCTATGTCTAACCAAAAAGTGTAGTTTAACTGCAGTAATGTTTATTTTCAGTGCCTTCAATGTTTTAAGTTCGGGGATGTCTGAGGGACGCCTAATGTAAAACAAACTTTAGCATTAATCACACGCAACCCTCTCCAGTTCTATTCAGTCAATAGATCAATAGATTTTCTCATAATTGATTTGGAGTAAGTGTCCCGATTCCAGTCAAACGGCTCCAAAGTTTAATAGGAATTGGACTGAGACCATCCTCTTGAAGTGGTCCGGTCTACATAAGTCCAAATGAACTAGACTTAAGAGGGAAATGCTCCAGGGTCTGAGACAAATCTCAAAATGAACTAGGTGTGAAAATGCCCTGAAGCAAACGCAGTCTCACTTTGTTGAGTATTTACAGTACATCGCATTGATACAGAAGATGAAAACACTCAAATCAAACTGGAGAATCATGCATTGAGTGCAAAGCGTCTTTAAAAACACTCAGTTTGGAAAATGTGCAACATCTTTAAGGCTTTTAGATTATATGCAGATCCATATATATGGATATTACAGGTAGCATTAATACAGTAATGTTTTGTGTCATTGCAAAAAATCACTTCTGCAATTTTCGTTGCTGACATATTTCATATTCAATCATACCTTTTTCACAGTATTGAAGGGGAAAAAAAACTTGTGATTTTTACACTAAAGCAGTGGCAGGATCTGGTCATTTCTGAAGCTCTTTGAGCAGTAAAACGCAGGTCATAACAGACCATTTCAATGTTCTGTGTGAGTCTGTTACAGTGTATGACTGCACACTTTAGGTTTTTGTGCATGTCATTGTTTTTGGCAGCAAAATTGACCTTTGTGTTGTATGCTGTCCCTGATTTCAATACGCTGTCTGGGTAACATCAAGTTCCACTTTGTATGCCGCAGGAGTTCTAATTCCTCAGAAAATCAATTTCACTCACCACCTGATATGCATTCAAAGATACTACAGGCTAAGCAAAGGTATTATGATCTCCGTGTACTTCGTGGTTTGTAATGGAGATGCTTACAAATTTTGCTGACAAACAAGATGCAGGTCTCCTCCTTCAGCTCCACCTTCTCTTCTATTAAGTTGCTGTCATTCCTGGTGCTTGAGTACCACAACACTGCATATTTTCCATCTCTGCCTGCTCTACCCACACACAATGAGCTAAATCAGGTGTGTTTAGCCAATCAAAATCAGGGAGGCTTTGCTCTTGCTCAAGTGAGCTCACGTTAGCTAATCAGGAATTCGTACAGCAGGGAGAGATGGAAGATGTGATTTGAGAAGCACTGTTCTGATTTCTTGTAACATTAAAGCAGAATTCCCAGACAGTTGTTTTAAAGGTCAGATCAATAGCGCAGTGGCATTGAAGCAGGCATGTAACAGGTGGAATATCTGTGATAGGTTCTTCTGTAAGACAGCATGGCAGCATGCGTGGGTCTCTCGTGTTACTCCTACAGCATTTTCCTCCAGCTGTGTTGTCTCAAACTGCCGATTCAAAACCTGTTTGATCCGTTCACTTTTTCCTGAGCATCCAATATGTCAGCAGACGATAACATTTTCCTGCTGTGCAGGTCTTATCTGAGATCGCTATGGATTGAATGTGGGAAAAAGGGAAGCCCTCACAGCAACAAAAAGACAATCAATTTCTGTCCCCGTCACAGATAAGATTAAGATCTAAGATACACAAAGCTGGAGCAGCAGTGATGGGCTGACATTAAAAAAACATTAAAATGAAGCTGTGTTTTATGTCAAAGACAGTCAAGTGGACAAATTTTCTATGCCTCAAAACGTTAAAGGAGCATACTGGTGATTTTGCATGTTTGCACCCAATAAATGCAACCCACATAAACAGTACACTACTACCTACTACCTTCCATACTGCCATTGGTTTCAGTTCATTCCAATGTGCTATAAAATCAGCTTGTAGAGACTTGAAACGTGCTTGAGATAAGTAAACCAAACATCATTCTTGTTTTTTGTCAGGGTTACTTAATTTAACCAGTGCAACACGGAGCTGCATGGAAGAAAATGTATGTCTCCACCAGGAAATAGGAGAAGATGGCTTTTGATGAGAAATTCAAAATGACCGTGCCTTCTACATTTGGACATGTTAGCAGGCAAAACATTGCATCTTAAGGTGGGTGTATCACCTGAACATTTGATTTTGAAAAATTAGGAGATTTGGCAAAATAACACAAAAACTAAAGTTTGGAAAATGGTTAACAGTAATGTGTTATGTGTGCTGGTAGTATTTATTGAGCTCAAACATGCAAAACCACCAGTAAGATCCTTTAAGCCTTACAGTCCATTTCTGAGCCGTTCATGTGCGCATCATGTCCATGTTAAGTATAAACCAGGTTTTAGCCTCCTACTGTCCATGACTTTCTCTCCTGCATCTTCCCAACTCTCTCTCACTCTTTTCTTCCTCTCTCTGAAAAAAATAAATGAACACTCTACAGACAATATCAACCTTTCATGATCATTAATTGCTGTTGATGATTAAAGAATACCCACGTGGCTGTTTGATGTCAATCTACTTCATGAAAAAAGGAGGTAATAGATTGTAGGTTGAAAAAATGATTTTGTGACAGATCATGCTGTTACAGATGAGATGAATTTTCTGCAACCTTTAAAGATATTTAGTCATTATTTGAGTTGATAGCGTCCTCCACTTGGCTTATGCTGATACAAAAGGTAATACTAACTCTAAGGGATCTGAATTTTTTTCTTCTTCATTGTATGCAATATTTTAATTAAAAAGTTTCCAGAGGTAATTGGATATGTTTACTAGGCTATACTATGAAAATCCCCAAATTTGGCCACACACACTTAAGGCTGAAGTTGAATTATAAGCAGGGCTCCTCATGGTGAGTAACTACTGATGTGATCTGAGTGGCGATATGATTTTGGCCAGCATTAAATTAGGATGGTGACCTCTCTAAACACACACACACACACACACACACACACACACAGAGAGAGAGACAGAGAGAGAGAGAGAGAGAGAGAGAAAGAGAGTCATTTGTTTACACAATTATCGTGCAATCAAAACATCCACACTGTTTTAATAAAAATAAATTGCCACTTTCTATGCAAAGTTCTCTGTGTTCATCTGATATGCCAGTAAAATCCAGACCTTAAAAATGAATCACAACCCCACTGTATCTCTTGAGGAGTTGAAATGAAAGACAAATGGCTTTAACAATGAAATAAAGGATTATAACTCTGCAGATGACAAACACTTGATTCATCACCACGAGGAAACTGGAAACTCGTCGTTACTGGAAAGGCAATGAGAACATATTACCAAATAAATCCGACATGGTGCACGCTGCTGCCCTGAAGAAATGCCGACTCCTTCAAAAGCCTGCTGTAAGCATATGCTGAGCATCCATATCTCTTTCTGCACTTTCCTATCCTACACTCCCTCCCTCTCAGTCCTTCCATCCATCCATTCCCTTCTTTCTTTCAACATTCTTTTCACTCCTTTCACCCCATCCCTGCCTGTCATCTCTCCTATCCCTCACATTACAGTTTATATTCATGCCTATAGGTTCTATTTATGCTTCTGGATTCATGTATTTGTACCCTGGCTGCCATTTGGAGATATTCCAATGTCTCCCAAAAGGCTGTGTAATGCACCACTGCCACAGTCACAGTTTCACATGAGTGGGTTATATTTATGCACAATGATTCACTACTGTAGTAGACTGCTTTTTTGGAGATGTTCTGCCTTTTCCCAAAGGGCCTTGTGAAGCATTTCTTTCTTAGATTTACCTAGGAAGTCCCCCCCC
>VXCM01001593.1:178588-194848 GCA_014773175.1 Lucifuga dentata
CCCCCCTGCAAGCTGCTTTACAGAAAGAATAGATGATTTCTTTTTGCTGCTTCATGAGAGAGAAAGAAAGAGAGAGGAAAGCACGATGAGAGAAAAACAAAGTGTCACTCTTCTGCTGAAATTGCTGACTGCTCTAATAAACCATATACTGTATTATCAGTTGCAAGATGCTAAATGGAACACATCAACCCAGAAGGAAGACGGCTGAAAATAAATAGCACTGTTTGCAATGCAAGGCTGTATTTGGCAATGTTTGGCTGGTTTCCAGAATCTAACGCGTGAAGCTGTTTCCACCTGTATGCTAAAGTACGACGCTCTGCTCTACATTCCACAGGAAGGTTAAAAAGAGTGCTGCAGTTTTGACAGATACCTCAAGCTATAAGCTGTCTGTGCTGACAAGCAAGTGACCTCATCACCGTGGTGAATCTGTGTGTGTGTGTGTACAGGGCATTTGCATTTATAAAAGGCAGCATATGTGTATGTGAGAATTTTGGCCTCAAAACCCTCAAAAGTGTCCTGAGAGAGTTTCCCTCTGCACTATCAGCCCGTGATTGACGTTTCCAATTTGTTTCATGCCCTCAGTGTTGAAACCGCTGTGCTGATAGTTTGTTTTTGGTGTGTGTGTGTGTATGAGTGCACACGTGTATATTTGTGCCAACCTAGACTTTCATATTTTCGGTGTATTTGTTTGTGGACTTGCATATGTGCAGCTGTGCAGGAAGTTACGAGCCAAAACATGTGCAAGTGCGCATGTATATGTCTAAGCAGTTACTGTATGCTGGTGTGACGTGAATCCAGCTCCAGCTGGATGTTCAAGTAAAAATTGGAAACAAACATTCCCAGGTGGGGATGAGATAAGACCTGCTGGGCTTCCTTCAACTTGGCCTGCTAACGAAATAAACAATCTTTTCTATCCGTGAATCAGCAGAGGCGTAGATTATGGTCATCCACTCAGGAGTGAAGATGGATAAGCTGAATTGGAGATACAAAGCAGCAAGGGAGCTCACTCATAATTCAAAAGGGTGGAAACAGCATCAACATGACTTGTTAATTTCTGAATTTTTCCCAAAAGTAGAACTAAAACAATGCAAAACTCAAGTTTTTGTTATGAAGTCAGTGAATACAACCAAACAAGACACACCATAAATTCTCAAATAGAGGGCCTTTATTTATCTCAATTGCAGAGAGAACAAGGCCTTTATTTGAGACTGGCCCTTATATTTAGGTGCTGACCATGCCCCCAGCTATAATAAGATTATTAAAATATTGTTTTAGAACATTTACAGTGTTCTGCATGAGCACACACAGTACATGTATATCTTTCTTCATGCAATCTAAGAAGGATTGAAATAAGATAATGTAGATGAGTGTCCTTCAGGTTTGCATAGCCTCTGTCCTGGAGCTCAGTTTTGAGGAGCTATTTTGACTGACGCTCAGCCTTCCTGTTATTTATTTATTTTTTTTAAATTACAGTATAACATAGTGGTAGTGAGCTCTATTCTTTGCAGCACAAAAGACAATATTTAAGAGTGCATTGAAGGTGAATCTACCCACACAGCATGCTGTTCCCATTCAGCAGTGCTGCTTTCCTTTCTGTTGTTTACATTGTGTCTACAGAACATGGCTGAATTTCCAGCTAAATGACTGAGGTATCAAACTTTAACAGTAATCTGCCCTGACGCTGATGTCAGATGTTTAGATGCAGCATTTTGATTATCTGATTATTTTATGCTTTATACGGTCAAAACACTTTACAGATGAGAACATTTGGGGTTGATTGGTTTCTGTTGCCGTCTCACACACACCACACACACACACTGGTCATATACTTGTTAACGTGCAAGGTGGAACGTATACAATAGAATAGTTGCACAGCTGCTTTTCTCTTAGCAGATAGATGTGATCTGTTCATTGTGTGATAACTTTTTTTCTGCAGGCTGCCATTGTTACTTCTTGACCACAACTTATAGAGACTTATAGAGTCTTTAAACATGCTTGAGTTAAGTTGCGATGCAATGGATTATGTATCTCAAACATGTTTTAAGCCTCTACAAATTGATTTTTATAGCATACTGGGATGAACTGAAACCAATGGCAGTCTGTAAAAACAATTCAAAAAGTTAACACTAAAGTAGTATATTTTGAGAAATGGATGTCAGTAACTTAACGTGTGAATGTAGATTGTATATACTGGGCTCAAACATGCATGATTGCTGGTATAGTTCTTCAATGAGTCCAGCATAGAGCTGCATGGAAGAAAATGTCTCTGCCAGGGAATATAGTCCCAGAAACAGACGACCTTTACCAAGAAATAAAAACGACCTTGCCTTCTATACTACAGGCCAGAAGTTTGGGCCACCCCTAGATTTAAAAAAACAAAACAAACAAACAAACAAAAAAAAACAAACAAACAAAAAAAAAACATTAATACACTTTTTGTTTTACAAATTATTGCACAGAAATGACAAAAATCCATAAAATAAATGTAACTAATTAGTTTTGAAGAAGAATTTGCCAACAAGAGCACACTATGTAGCCACTATGGGTTAAGAAATGATTTTTAATTTTAATTAATTTTTAACTTGGTCCAAGTTAAAGGAGTTATGAAGAAAGAGAAATACCATTCCATCCTTCAAAGACGCGCGATTCCATCCGGTTTACGAATTATTGGTGAAAATTTCATTCTTCAACAGGACAACAATGCAAAACATTCATCAAAATTATGCCAAATTTACATATATTCAAAACAGAAGCAAAAGGTTTTGAGAATTATACTTGACAAACCCGAAGTCTGAGCCTGAAATGACTTCAAAGTGCTTTTATGTTGACAAATTCTTCTTGAAAACTAATTNTCTGAGCCTGAAATGACTTCAAAGTGCTTTTATGTTGACAAATTCTTCTTGAAAACTAATTAGTTAAATTTATTTTATGTGTTTTTGTCATTTTCTGCCCAATAAATTATAAAACAAACAATGTATGATGATTTTTTTTTTTCTTTAAATCTGGGGGTGGCCTCAAACTTCTGGCCTGTAGTGTACATCCGGATGTAAGTGTTAGCAAGTGAAATATTGAGTTTTAGGGTGGGTGCATCACCTGAAAATTTGAGTTTGAAAGATTAGGGTATTTTGGCAAAATATCAGGAAAACTATAATATGGTTTTATGTTTTGGAAAATGGTTTTCAGTAATTTAACATGCGTGCAGGTAGTATTTATTGAGCTTAAACAGTTGAAATCCAAAGTGGACTGTGTACATTCAATGTCAGTGGCTGCAGTCCACATATTGACTCTGGCCTGATGTGTGATGTGGTTAGATGCTGTAAACCAGCCTCACACTCACCTTTCAATGGTGTAATTGCTTTGCTTTGTATTGAAGATGAAGCAGAATTTGTTCAAAATGAAAAACTTATAGTGCTTTGCACCATTACCCACCATCATTACAAAATATCTGACCAGTCCTGTACTTTTAAGCAAAAGATTCATCATTTCTCCTCAGATGATTTCTCCCAGTCCTATAAATATTTGGAAAATTATTCATTTTCACGCACTGGTTTTGAAAACCAAAGTCAACAGATAAGCATTAATTGTCCAAAAATCAAATTTATATGCAGCTCTGTGAAAAATAATAAAGTAATATTTTTTTGTGCTGATAAATAATTCATCTGCTACAGAGGAAGAAAATAAGGAAAATCTGATATTTAAACAACTGTCAAATAGTGTGTCACAAAGAAAAACTGCCGCACGCACGCATGCAAGCACACACACACACACACACACACACACACACACACACACACACTAGCTTTTGCTATGGTAATGAGATTTACTTTGAAGCCTAACTCTGGTGATTTCAAAGCCATCTTAAAAGTGGACGCACTGCTGTGATATCTGCAAAATGTACACAAACAACTTATGTATTGTCTTGACTGTTTGATGTATGCTAATTTATATCATACACTAATTTATGCAATATGCTAATTTATGACACATTCTAATTTATGCCATATATTAATTTATGCCATATGCTAACTTATGCTATCTGTCCATGATATAGTTAAACTGTTGCATGACAACTATGAAAGCAGGAAGTGAATTAAACTTGAATAAATTTAACTTGTGAGAAACTGTGATTTGTTTTTTCTCCATACAGAGAAAACAACCACAGAAGAATTTTTTTAGATCATTTTGCAGAATCTGTAAACATAAAAATCCCCAAATCATAAATGCGACTGACAGTGAAACTAATTTCTACTCTACTTAACTGTGAGTGTACTTACTGAATTGTGATACCTGACTATATTATAACATCAAGGCTTTTACTTGTAATGGAATAGTCTTCTAGCTGGAAAAACAATTTGAGTACTTCTTTCATTGCTGCTGGTTTTAAATGGATTTCAAGATGTGTAAGATGTGTGTGTGCATGTGTCTGTGTCTGCGTGTGTGTGTGTGTGTGCATGTTGCAGCATTGGTGGGTTGGATCAAAATCCCAATGTAATCAGTCTTTAATTTCCCTGAAATCAAATTACATGGAAGAGCAATAAGCAGAACACTGGACTGGTAGAAGAGTCATCTTGGAGATTATAAATCGACCCTAAAGTGTGTGAGTGTGCAAGTGTGTGTGTCTGTGGGGGGTCAGTGTGTGTTCACACGGACATGTGTGTATAATATACAACCAACGATAAAATCGACCACATCAGGGCTGTCGTGTAATGACATGCGTTGCACACTAAAACTGAAAACTAATGTCATAAATAGATGCTGAACAAGTAATCAGCTCCAGAACAATCTGCTGACTGTTTCCTACAAACTCCTCCCTGTACGCATTTAATTTGATCATTAAAAAGAGCCATTAGAATGCAATGCCCTGTTCCATAATTTGTATTGATCTACTGCAATGAGCATGCTCTGCTCAAACCTACAACAGATTGGGGCACAGGATTTATTAAAGTACTGATATTGAATCCAAATAAGTTAACTTTGTTCTTATGGTTTTCTCCCTCATCTCTCATCTTTTAATTAAAAATTTCTGTAGTATGTGACAGGATAATGATTGAAGCGTGTATGAAACTAATATATTTAGATTATATTTTTGGAAAAGACTGTATAACTTCCATCATTTAGACCAGTTGCACGCTTCATTTTTCATTCATTAAAAGCAGCAGTTTCTGTTTCCACCTTTCTTTCTGTACTTTTCTCTACATACTTCTGCATACTGAAGTGTTACGGTCTGTTTAATGAGACTTTCTTGGCCCTAATAGCCTGCTACCTTATCAGATCAAAGCCTTTAACCAACCCATATGTTCCTGTCTCATATTTGATTTGATCGCATTTTCAACCTGGGGTTTTTCTTTTTAAATCTAGGTTATTTGATGAGCTCCTAATTGTGCAGAAAAACTCCAGCATCTTTCACATTTATTGCAAAAAGATGTTCTTTAGTTTCAAGTTACCCAAGCTGATGAGGCTTTTAAGGGAGTGTTGTACATCAAATGTGACCTTTATTTGGTGTTTAGGAGAGGGATAAAAGCAGTCGTCCACCTTGGCTAGATCATAATGCTAAGATTCATTTACAAATGTGACTGTGCACATTTGTGGATATCTAGTTGGTTTTCCATTGCTGGCTGGTGCTCTGCTTGGTTCTTCTATTGGCCTCCATTTCAACTAGCCTGTTTGGCCTCTGTTTCAACAAAAACCACATTTCAGCTTTCCTGATATTTTGCAAAATCTCTTAATCTTTCAAAATCAAATATTCAAGCAATACACCCACCTTAAAAATTTATATTTCGCCTGCTAAAAGTTGCACAGCCTTATGAAGTCATGGTCATTTAAATTTTTTGATAAACACAGGTCTTCTTTGGAGACTTTTTATTGCGCTTAAACGCTAAAATTATATAACTTTGAAAAAAAAAACTGAAGATACGTGTTACGTCCTTCACTGTGTAAAAGGTCCCTTGACGTGTTTTCTTTATTTCTTAGCTCTTTCACTCTCTTTTGCTGTTCCGCTCCCTCTCCCATATAACCGCTCCTTTTTTGTTGTATATGCAAAACAAACTGTGCTGGGCCGCTCTTCCAATTGGTTGGTTAACGGAGGCGGGATAACAGCGGCGGAGCCACACCCTCGATTGGCCCGTTTCTTCCCTCTGGGATGCACCTTCGACTTCTCCTGCGGTGGACACATCTGATTGGAGGACAATTTCATCCCCTCCACCAATGAAGATTCTGCTCGGTCCCAGGACTTGCTTAAATTCATTACAAACGCTCATTGTGATGGCTGGCTGTGTGTTTGTGCCAGTCCGACTCGTTTTCTGAGGGTTTTTTTGAGAGCTATGTAATTGTGATCTGCTATTGTGACCTGTGATAGTTCAATGATTCAGATTTGTGTTTTTCTTTAGGTTTTTCAACATCTGATTGGTTAATTNTTTTTTTTTTTTTTGGGAATCACTTTTGTTACTTTTTATTATTTTATTAAAGGAAAGTTATCAGTTAAACTCTTTTGTTCGTTATTTTATGGTTGGTTTTCTGGCACCACCTCTGTTCCTTCCCCAGTTGGTGGTTTGCCTTAAATTTCAGTTACTGTTGTTAGCCAGTCCTGTGTTTATCATTATTGTTTTGTGTGGAAACAATAAATTGCCTTTCTTTGCCATTTCCATTGGCTTTTATGTTGCTTCCCTTTCCCCTAGACCATAGGGTTGTAACAATACGTCTTGTTTGTGATGATGGATTACTTATCCCAAGAACGTTTCACATATCAACAACTTGAACTTAATAGTGTATCAGAATGAACTGAAACCAATGGTGGTCTGGAAGGTAGGAAATTTTTTTTAAACTCACCGTTCCATGCTGTGGGAAATGACTGTCAGTAACCTTATGTGTATGAAAATTGAATTAGACTCAAACATGCAAAATGGATGGTATGGTCCTTTAAGTCTGTTAAGTTAGACGGTACATGGAAATTCTGCTAATTCTGCTGCTGCTGCTTGTTTCACAATGGTGGTTCAGGTAAATAATGTGCAACCTGTGCCCTGGCCCATGATGTCACGGTTCCTTCACTCCAGACCAGCAAGTTTTTGGGGCCAAAAAGAAAAAAAGCCAACACAGGGAGCCATTTTTTTTCAGTCAGGTATCAGTGTTTGTGTAATGGAAATGCCCTGAACAGTTCTTGGTTTGGCTTCAGCACCAGCATTGGCTCCTGAGTGACAGAGAAGGAAAGGGAGTAAGCAAAGCAGGAGGAAATGGAGATTGGCTGCGAGAGATCTAAATCAATCAGCACCTGCTCTTCTGGAAGATCAGAACGAGATGGCTAATGGATGGATTAGGATCAAGGAATATTTTGTCAGCTTTTTCCAGCCTTTTTTCAAGTCTCCTGCTAAATGCAAGCTTTATAGTATTATCAGTTACAGCTAAGCNCCCCCTTTTTTTTTAGAAGTCACCGTGTGTTACTGTATTACCCTAATTGTCTCATACATTACGCATTCTTAGATCCAAACACACATAAACACACCCCATCACACACACAAATGCTGCCAGAGGGATTTAGTTAAACATTTGTGCCTCACTTTGCACCCAGGGAATTTTCATGCTATTGATCCTTAGTTCAGAGGAAGGCATTTAATTAAAAGGGAGTTTAATTGACCTGTTGGTTGCTGAGCTTAAGAAACCTACCGTCTGAGATTAGTGAAAGGCATTAAAAAAAAAAAAAAAAAAAAAAAAAAATCATGATATAATACACTACACTGGCTGTGTTGTGTTCTTCTATGCACAAGAAATAAAAGCTTGTTATTGAATTCTTACAGCATGTATGAACACTTTGGGGAGTGTGTGTGACTTGTGCCTGTGAGAAATGAAGCAAACGGATATTGTATATGAAAGTGATTTTTGTGCTTCAGTGGTCTGTTGTTGACTGAAAGTGTTTTTACCACAATAAATTACTTGAGTTTATCCCGGCTCACACAAATACGGTCACGCTGCATCTCCTGTTTTTCATTTCGAAGCCGCAACAATGTATTAATATTCTCTAGTCACCTCTCAGAGGTACGTTGTCATCTAAATGAAAGCAATCAATCAACGGAATCATTATTGTTTACTTAGCATAACAAACATATTGCTCCTACATCTTTGCTGTGCTTCAACAAAGTGATCTTTAATCAAGAAGCAGCTATTTGAAAATCTGTCATCTAAAATGTATTATTACCATCATAAAATTTTGATGTCTGGCTGGCAATGATAAATAAGCTCTTAATATGCAGAAAGACCTGATTCAAACAGATGTCGGCAGCATGCATTTTCATTATTCTCTCTCACAGCTTGTTTTAGAATGTGTTTAGGCCATCAGTAGGAAAATGAATGAGAGTGTGAAGGGCTGTGACTCTTAACAGAGGAGTCCAGGATCTTATCATCCTATCTCATTTATTGTGAAATAGGAATGCTCTCAGTTCATCCAAGAGGATCAAAACTCATTAAAACCAAGCTTTGAAACAAGAGACAGGAAATGCTGTGTGATTTTCTCCCAGAAAAAAATGTTAACTAATTTGGTGTGTGCTGTTTAGGGTAAAGGGTAATGCCAGTAAGTCCTGGCAAAGAAAAAAACAGGTAATATAAATCAAATGCTTACCAGAATGGAGAAATCCTTAATCACAACAAGGTTTAATTACATCCAGATAATTCGAGAATGTGTTAGAAATACATTCATCGATCAAACCAAATAAGTGAGACTGAGCTCAGCTAACACCTACCACCTGTCTGAAAACACAAAACACCCGGTCTGGGTATTTTTGTCTTCATCAACAATTTTTAGCCAATTACATTTTTTGTGCCTCCATATTGCAATGTGTTAACTGCATAAACAAATTTATAAATGAACAACTCACCTCCTCACCACCTGTTCTCTGCTGCAAAGTGGGATGCAAAACTAAGAGTTTTCTTGCCTCGTGCTTTACTGAAAACAAAACTATAAACATGTCTTCTAGAGGTGGGAGTGCTGAACTTGTGGACTGTGTTCCCTGGCTAAAACAGATTCCACCCATAATCAATCAGAGTCCCAACTCTCAAAACCGCAAATCTCATTAAATCTATCACAATCAAACCTGGATCAAATGTGACTGTAGAGACAACAAACAAATCTGCTAAAATATCTTGTAGTTTGTCCCAGGCATTACAAATGGAATTTTGGTGATTAAAATTGTGCTTCCTGGCCTGTAGGTGAGTATCATCAGCCCTGTAAAAGTTGCTCTCCTATGCTGCTGCCAGCCAGTCACTTTTGAGTTGTAACTTCATCGTTACACAGGAAAACATTCAATCAACCTAAATATAGCAGAAAAGTCATGTGAAAATGCTTGCTGTGTTTATTGGCCAAAAATGCCTGTGGGCAGGAGAGAAAAAAAAATCAAAACAGGAAACATTTGCTACACCAGAATAACTAAATAACATGGAACACAGATGGAATTGAGATACTTTCTTAGTCATAGTCATCATTTGGGCCATATGCCAACAAAACTATGACAGCAGAAGCTGAATTTGACTTAAAGACAATGCTTGGAAAATCACATTGCTTCAGGCTATTTAAAGAAGAGGTGCTGCCTTCAGATGGCTGAACAGGAGAATGGAGCATTGAGAGCACATGGACACATACTAACCCTCAATGTCTGAAGGTGTGTTAAGTAAATTTGATGTGTTACATTAATTTCATGGCATCTAACTATAAAGACAGAAATCTCTGTCTATCTGTTTGTCTGTGGCACCAATATCTTGAGAATCTGCCGCTGTATGAATTTAATATTCGGCACATTTATTGCTCAGGACCCAAGGACATGCAGGGTCATGTGTGAGGTTATTTGGATGAGCAAAATTGAGCTGTGCCAATAAAAAGCAGTCTGCGTGGCAGGATACGCTTCGGGTGCAGGAGCATATGTTCTAGTCCAGTGGCACGGTCTCAACCCGACCCTGCACAGCAAACAAAACTAGCTCACAAGGACGTGCAGAACAAAATTATGGCAGGCTGCAGTCCAAAGTCCAGCCCGAACAGGCAGGTTTTGAATGGACACTGCACTAGTCTGTTTCAATTGCTGTGTAACTGTGGTGAAGTTTGTTTTACATTCAGCCTAGTTAATGGTTTTAAGTAGAGGATATCTGATGGACATGCAACATAAAACAAACTTTACTGCCATTGTAGTTACCCGTTAACCACATGCAACCCTCTCTGATTCTAGATCAATCAATAGATCAATAATTGGTTTGGGACTAGTGCAAATCATGTTCTCACCACAAATGAAAATCTCCACAGTTCGCAGACTGAGACCACTTCTAGGTGGTCAGCCTGGTTGCTTTGGGTTTTCGGACCTGAGTTTGATGGCTGTTTTAGCATCTTTCCAAACTTACTGAACTTAAGGGAAAACACTCCAGGGTCCAAAACAGGTGGTAAAAATGAAGAACTTACCTTGTGGAACTCTAAAACTTATCACATTAAATCACTGAACTTGTTTGGATAACTCTTTCAGTTTCCGTCGAGGCAAACAATCATTCTGCAAAGTCTGAGGAGCAGCATGTTGTTTTGTTTTGTTTTGTTGTCTTTGAGGGAGTTTCTCCTTGTCAGCTTATCAGCAGCAGCCAGGAAAAGTGAGAATGACAACCTGCCGGCACTTAGAGGATGCATGACTGAAGTTTCCAATTTGTTTTCTGTCTTCTGTGTCATTACATAAGTGTGAGTGGGTGTACAATATGTCAGTGCTTTTATGGCAGCAATACAATCTCCACTTGAGACAACACGATGACAAGAAAACACAACAGCACTCTGAAGGCTTTACAGAGGACTTGTGTTTTTGCACTAACATGGGTCCAGATGTGTTTGAGATTGGTATTATCCACATCTGATTTCCAGCAGGCATTAACATGCATCACCAGTATCAAACATGAAATCAGATCATTTTCCCCAATGAAATGTAAATATTTACAGCTAGCGTGACAGACTTCTCTGATGGTTGATGTGAAAGTTTTACTCTCATCATTCTTTGGAAAGATTTTGTAATCAGTGGAGAGAATGCAACACTGTGAGCAGGTTTCTTTAATCCTGCCTTCACCAATCAATGAACACAAGTCAGCATAGCGCTCAATTTGACATGTCTCCTGTTTGCAATAATCAGTTTGAGCCAGAAACAAAACAATGACAAAAACAAAAGCAACTTCCTAAATTCATCAGTTTCACTATTTCAAATGATCTCAGTCAAACTCTAGAAGATTCTGTTCATGTTTCATTCCTTCAGGAGATCTTTATAAGGACAAACACATTCTGACACATTACTTCTAGTGAACCTGCTGGCTGCTGCCGTGCATGGTTCATTATCATGAAGGATCATCATCAGTCTTGTCCCTATAGCTGCTGTACAGGCTAACACCACCAGTTTAAAGGACCATACCCGTGATTTTGCATGTTTGAGCCCAATAAATATGACCCGCATGCACGTTACTCTACTGCCAATTATTTTCCAAAACATAAAACTGTATTTTAGTTTTTGTATTATTGTGCCAAATCCCCTAATCTTTCAAAGTCAAATGTTTGGTGATACATCTTCTTCTTCTTCTTTCTCTTTCGGCTGCTCCATTAAGGGTCACCACAGAGGATCATCTGTTTCCATGATGGTAGATGGTAGATGGTAGTGTAGCTTCCACCGGCACCCTGCTGACCAACATTACTGGCGACAGCCTGGGCCTCAGCAATTCGGTGTGGAAATCCGACTTGTGATCCACGTGTTTGCTTTGGCATAGGTTTTACGCCAGATAGCCTTCCTGACACAACCATCCCCATTTATCCAGGCTTGGGACTAGCACTAGGGATGCACTGGCTTGTACATCCTCAGTGGCTGTTCGGTGTTTGGTGATACATCCACTTTATGTTCGGTGATACATCCACTTTAAAATTCAATGGTTTGCCTTCTAACACTTATGCATGATTGTAGAAGTAATTTCTCAGTAAAAGCTGTCTTCTTCTGGGACTATATTCCCTGGTGAAGACATACATTTTCTTCTGTGTGGCTCCATTTTGGACCAGTCAAATTTAGATACTTTACCAAAAAATCTAATAGATGTTTGCTTCAATGGATTACTTATCTCAAGCATGTTTCAAGTCCGTACAAGTTGATTTTTATAACTTATTGGAATTAATTGAATCCAGTGGCAGTATGAAAGGTAGGAAAAAATAATAAATTTACTGCTCCAGTAATATGTTTTGGAAAATGGTTGGCAGGAATGTAACATGAATGTTGGCTGTATATTATACTCAAACATGCAATATCGTGCACAAGTCAATATCTGTGCACTTGTGTGAGCAGGCAGTTTGTAATGTAAATATGATTGATTTCACCTCTCATTCAAACCTGTGTCAATGGGAAAATAACACGTCACTCTTGAATGCCTCTTTTCTTGAGCACGCGGACTGTTCAGGGGCTTTTGGCTCCTACAGCACCTAATGGAAATGCTCACTTGCTGGCTCCACAAAGGACATCAACTCTAAAAACTGGCCCTGATCATTCAAGGCACACAAAATATTTTCTCTGCATCAGCACTCTGTGATGCTATAAAAACCATTTTGAACAGAGAGGAGCACTGAGGAACTCATTCATAATGGATAATGAACTCTGCCATTTATCTCCCTTTCACTATCCCTTTACCTTCTGTCTTTTCTTCTCTCTCTCTATTTTTCCATAATGGGTAAAATACTGTTTGGGATGAATATTTGTGGTGTTATTCTTGTTTTATTGAGCAGAAACGGTGGAGATGAGGAAGAATTGTGCTGCCTCAGCTTGAAGCAGCGTGGTGTGTAAATCAGGGCTTACAGCAGGAGGAACTCATTAATGTGGATGAAACAGGACAGAAATGCTATAAGGCTAGGAAGAGTGTGGAGACAGAGACAAAGCAAGAAGCCTGCTAATGGAGAGTGTGAGCGTGAAAAAGAAAAACAGTTTAGTGAGCTACAAGAAAATTAATAATTTTAAATGACGTTTTTTTCAAATTTGGTCTTTGGTCATAACCTTACCTGTCTCCTTCACTAATAAATAACACATTAATGCACTGATACACTGTAGATCCTATTTCAGCAACCTGTAGCTTGTATGAATACCACATGTGCCATCATGTACATATGCACGTCTGTAAATAATAATAATAATAATAATAATAATAATAATTATTATTATTATTATTATTATTATTATTATTANATAATAATAATAATAATAATTATTATTATTATTATTATTATTATTATTATTATTATTATTATTATACAGGCTGGTTTGCTGTCGTTAGCATTAAAGGAGTTGCAGCCTTCATAATAAATCCATGAGTCATTTTGAAAAATGATTGTTAAAGGACCATACCACTAATTTTGCTTGTTTGAGCCTAATAATGCTTACATTACATTACTGACAAACATTTTCCAAAATATAAAACCTTGTTCTTCCTGTTATTTTGCCAAATTCCCTAATCTTTCAAAATCAGATGTTCAGGTGATACACACACCTTAAAATGCAATATTTTGCAGTACTGTGCATGATTGTAGAAGCCATGGTTGTTTTAATTTCTTGGTAAAATGAGTTTTCTCTTGGGACTACATTCCTTGGCAGAGACATACATGTTTTTTGGTGTAGCTCTGCATTGGAGCCATTAAATTATGTAACTTCAACAAAAAATACTAAAGGCACAGTGATGGTTTGCTTATCTCAAGCACGTTTGAAGTTTCTACAAGTTGATTTTAATAACTTACTGGAGTGAACTGAAACAAATAGCAGTCTGGAAGATAGGAAAAACAAATCAAATATTTACCGCTCCAGTAGTTAAGTCAAGTTTCTTTGTATAGCCCAGTATCAGATATGATGCCTCAAAGGGCTTTACAGGCCCCCACTTGAGCAGTTCCCGACCCAGCCCAAGCTCTCTAAGAAGACGAGGAAAAACTCCCTAAAAACCTTTTTATATAAGGAAAATGGATAAAGCTTGGAAGAGGCTTGTGTGTCACCTTGGCAGATGTTTTGGAAAATAGTTGGGAGTAGTGTAATGTGTATGCGGGTTGTATTTACTGGGCTAAATATGCAAAATTATGGTAGTTTCCTTTATGGTGCAGTAGTTGTGCAGATTTTCATGCTCTAGATGTGACCTGACATCTTGTGATTCTCATAAAAGATATGAAATATATTCCTGTTCTTATTATAAATTTGTTTCTCAGAGACACATATTGGTCTCAGGCTATTGATTACCTTCTTAAGGAATTAAAGCCATCAATATATAAGAAATGAAAGTAGTTGTAGTAGTTACACCAACAACATGAACGTACTAGAATACTAAATATTGCACACACTTTTGTTTTTAGTCTTATCAGTTATAGAATTTTGAGGTGGCAGATCCTTTATAGGAAGTGTCCAGCAGATATCCACTTGAGTCACAGCATCTCAGCACAGTAACCTAGCAACGCATCGCTCGAATGAATGTTGTTCTGTGAGAATCGTTGAGGGCTTTGAAACTTTGCATGTGCAGGGAGAACTCCTTTAGTCTACAGCTGACACCAGCTGAATGACAGATGGCATTATTACACTTTCAAAAGACATTCAACTGCTTCACCAGGCATTCAGGGGTTGAATGACTAGTTAGAATTCCACTTTACCAACTAAGTGCACCATGCCAAAGTTCCTCTTATAAATAAATAAAAGGATACAGGAGACGATGCAGCGGTGGTGCAACACAGGCTGATTTCTAAATGAAGGCAAGAAATGTCTGTTTTGAAACAAGGCAATAAAACACAGCCTCATCCTAACATAATTATGCTGGATTAACAAGCCTCACCAAATTGCTTGCAGCTTGTATATTGTGTTTGTGCTACATCCTAAGAAGCACCATTAAGGAATGGAAAAAATAAAGGCGGACGGAAGGCACATGCATTTTGGGTTTGCTGGTCTCATAATTGTGTTGACACTGATTGGGGATTAGGTTGATGTTTCCTGAGTGTGTGTGTGTGTGTGTGTGTGTGTATAAGTCCGTGCGTGTTGTGTGCATGTGTGTTATAGATGCTGTAATTGGTTTTTGTTTTACCTTGATAGAAATACAGTACGAGGTCATTGTGGTTCAAGTATGAAGGAATGAGAATATGACAAAGAATGTTTTCTTAATCACCATGTTTTCTTTCTTCAATTTTTATTTGCATTTAATTGCATATTTACATTCAGAATACTTCTGTATGACACTGAGATTATGTGGAATAGGAAGAGTTGAAACACAGCATGTTTTTTTTTTTTTTTTTTTTAGTTCTGTAACCATGTCAGTAAGGCTTTTAAACTTTTTTTTCCCCTTACACTTCCCTCTTTAGTCTTTGTTGCATATCATGACTTTTTCATTTTTTTTGTTTTTGTTTTTGTTTTGCATTTTCCTTCAGATGTGCTTCTGGTGTATTTGTCTATTTGTCTCTTTATGAGCAGGATACCTCAAGAATTTCCATGAAATTTTGTAGGTAGGTGGAACTAGGGTCAAGGAAAAGTTGATTTGATTCTGAGGCAGATCCCGAGTGGGATCCAGATTTTTTTCCCCCGGTATCTTGTATATTGCAACTCATGATTTTTGACCACATTTTGCACTACATTTATTGAAAACTAAGACACCAGTTACAGATATAGATTCATAAGAAAAGACTTAATGTCCACAAACCACTGTGCAATGAATTTGCATGACAAGTCTTTTTTACACATCTGATTTCAACACAATAATTGTAAAAGTCATATCAAAAAAGTGACATCAGAGGAGTGTTGGGTCTTGGTGGAGGTATGAACACTCCGAGTGGCCTATAGCAGCGGTCCCCAACCACTGGGCCACGGACCGGTACCGGGCCGCACAGAAAGAATAAATAACTTATTTTATTTCCATTTTATCGACTTTCCGAGTCTGCAGGTGTTTTATTTTGAAAAATGACCGGATTCTCTCCCCATCATATCCGTCTGTGCCTCTTGAAATATACCTGTCTAAAGAGAGAAAGGTAAAATTTAATCTGAAAGATAACAAAGCTCATGGGCTTTATGTTATTCTTTTTTGTTTCATTATTTAAGGAGAACAGGGTTAAGTATNTTTTTTTTTTTTTTTTTTGTTAAAGAAATAATTGAATCCAGATCCACACTCCACACCAGTTGGTGGCGGTAATGCACCAATTTGTTGTTTGCCAACCGCCATAAATTTTAAAGAAAAAGAGGAAGAAGACAATATTTTTTTTTTTTTTTTTTTTTTTTTTTTTTTTTTTTTTTT
>VXCM01001594.1:0-10479 GCA_014773175.1 Lucifuga dentata
TTCTGGCCTCTCTTCATTGGCTACCAGTACAAGCTAGAGCTGATTTTAAGGTTCTTCTTTTAACCTGTAAGGCCTTGCATGGACTTGCACCACCTTACTTATCTGAGCTACTTACAACCATACACATCGGCTCATCCTCTCTGTTCTCTTGATGCTGCTCTCCTGGTTATTCCTTCAATTAACAAAAAATCGCTTGGCTTCAGAGCATTTGCTTATCTCTGCCCCTTATCTCTGGAATACACTACCACTACATGTTAAAGAAGCAAGCTCAGTTGAAAATTTTAAATCAAGGTTGAAAACCCACCTCTGTTCATTATTTTACAGCCTACCTTAGATTATCACTTTTTCAAGCAACCTCTTAACTTTGCTCTTTTAATGTCCTTGTTTTTACTGTAACTTTGCTTTGATCTTTTTAATGTCCCTACTTTTACTATAATTATTCTAATATTGGGGCTTTAGTGTTTTATTGTTGCATGTTTTTTTTTCAATGTTTCTTTTACTGTAAAGTGTATCGGGACCATGATGCATGGTGATTTTGCATTTTAAATAAATTGATTGATTGATTGATTGATTATATTAGGCTCAAACATGCAAAATGGTGGTATGGTCCTTTAAAACATCAAAGGAAACAAATTCTGCTTCAGAGCTCCACACTTTAAAAGACTGACACTAAAATAACAGGTAAACGTGCATATTAACCTCTGTAGTGTGTGTGTGTGTGTGTGTGTGTGTGTGACAGACACAGAGTGCAGCAGGTGAGGAGGCTCAGCACCACGAGAAATGTGTGAGAAATCAGAAACTCACCATTGATTAGTTGAGCGTTTTTATCTATCAGATTTATTGATTGCTAACACGTGAGACAAAAACAGTTTAAAACGTCGCCTAGGTTTCATGCGGCTGAAGTTTACCACCAGACTGAAATGGGTCTTTTTTGTGTGTGTGTGTGACATGTGTTTTATGAATCACTTCCCCTACATGCAAATAAAGAAGTACCATCGTCAAACGCTAAAAGATGGCGGTAACAGGCGTTTACAGATGAGGGAATGTAGTTGCTTAGCGATATTTGCCCTTGTCAACACGGTAAGTCTGGCGCTGTGTTTTATGAATCTCTCCATACGTCTCTTACATAACATAAATTTCAATTTAAGTATAATCTCAGGATATTCTCCACACAATACTAAACTGTCTTAGTCCTCCTCAACTTTGTTCCAAAGTACAGAATCTCAGCTTTTCTTCTTTGCTCGGACTTTTTTTTTTTTTTTNTTTTTTTTTTTTTTATTCACAAGGGAAGGAAGTTGCAGAAACTGATGGCAGAATGGCGAAATGAGCCTGCGGCTGCAGAGCATTTTTACTTTGTGGATTATGCTGCACTTAAAGCTGCAACATTTATCCTGCACGCGTCGCCTCTGACCAGCAGTAACACCAGACGTAAAGAGAATATTTTTGCATTGGTACATAACTCACTCATAATGGCTGCGTGAATGGCCGGTCACTTTAGCGTGTTGAAGCTGAGGTGTAGTGATGCGGCGTGGGTAACATGGGGCGCTGTGAGTGCTGCAGCGGCGGTGATTTGTAGCTCAGGGAGACTAATGAAGTGGTCGCTCTGCCACCCGGCTTCTTTTGCAAGATCAATTCAGCGTCAGGGCGCGTACGGCCGCCGTGCTTTATGAGTGATGGAAACCTCCTTAGGCCATCCATATACCTGAATACCCGGCATCACTATGCAGCCCCAACACACACACACACACACACACACACACACNCACTTCCAGGGGGCAGGGTTTCAGCAATCTTTCTTGTTTGGAGAAAAATACATTACCATCGGCCTCTTTGGCTTTCTGGTCCGTGCCCAGCACACACACACACACACACACACACAACACATAAAATTGTTCTCTTCTTATTATTCTCTTTTAGTAGCCTTGGAGGACTCTCTCTCTCTCTCTCTCTCTGTCTCTCTGTGTGTGTGTGTGTGTGTGTGTGTGTGTGGTGTACATGATTTACTTTTTTTCCTATGATCAAAAATGATCAAGTTGCTGTTATGTTTGATTAAAATATTCAGGTAGAGCTGATATATGTACATTTGCTGTACTTAAGTACAACTTTGAGGTACTTGAGTAAATTGAATACTTGAATATTTCCATTCTGCAGTACTTTCTAACTTCTCCACCCTGTTTCAGAGGTAAATCTTGTACTTCTACTATCTGCATTTATCTGATTAATGTAAATTTTACTGTAGTTTATTTTGCAGATTCAGACTTTAAATTTTACTTGAGTAGAACTCATAAAATACTGCTATAGATCATAGAGGTTTTTTTTCTTCTTTTTTTTTTACCTCAGTGGACAATGCATTTTAGATATGATCTCCACATTAAAAAAAAATGATTAAAAAAAAAGGTCAGAGAATTTGCTCTAGTGTAGAAGACCATTGAATCCTTTCTTGGATTGTTGTTCATTATTTAATGTATTTATTGCATTTATTGTGAAATTTGGGACCGTATTTGTTCAGGTTGTGCCATGAAAGACTTTGGGTGGAATTCATAAAACACAGCGCCGAACTTACCATGTCGATATGGACAAATATCGTCATACAACCACGTTCCCTCATTCATAAACGCCCGTTAGCGGCATCTTGAAGCATTTGCATTGACAGGAGTGTTACTACTATGTTGATTCATAAACCATGACTCAGAAATTCACGTGTTCCAGTCTGGTGGTAATTTAAGTGAAATCTGGATGAAGTTTTAAACTGTATTTGCTGTAACCTGTTATTGACCAATACATGTGATCATATTATCTACTCTATTGATCAGTCAGCTTATTTGACTGGCGAGTTTTCGTCCGATGTCACACATTCTCGTGGCACTGAGCCTCTTCCTCAAACCTCATCCACTGCGATCTGCGTCTCTCATTCTTAACACACACACACACACACATCTAATCTCATATCTCTGTTATATCCATGTCTCTTAAAATGTGGAGTTTAAAGCAGAATTTAGGTTTTTTCTTTTGCTGATTCAACGTGAGCTTTGCTTCACTGATCTTCATAAGCTTTATGAATGAGCTTAAATCATCATGCAGCTTATTTAAGCGATGCGTTGTTAACGTGTTTTATGAATTCCACCGTTTATATCTTTAGTTTAGTTTTGGGGATTTATGTGTTAACACACTAACAATGTGACGCTTAATTTGGATACTTCATTATGTTTTACTGAAATACTTAAAGAACCATACCACCCATTTTGCATGTTTGAGCCTAATATATTCAATTTTCATACACGTTATGTTACAGACAACCATTTCCCAAAGGATAAAATCATATTTCAGCTTTCCTGATATTTTGCAAAATCTCTTAATCTTTCAAAATCAAATATTCAAGTGATACACCCACCTTAAAAATCCATGTTTCTCCTGCTAATAGTTACACAGCCTTATGAAGTCACGGTCCTTTAAATTTTTCCATAAACGCAGGTCTTCTTTTGGGATTATATTCCCCGGTGGAGGCATACATTCACTCCATGCTTTTTATTGCGCTTAAACGCTGAAATTACCTGAATACAGGCAGTCCCCGACTTACGAACGTCTGACTTACGAACAACCCGTATTTACGCACCGATTGCCATAAAGCCTATTAAATTAAAAATTCGAGTTGCATGCAATGATTCATAATAAAGAACATCACACTACTTTGTGACATGTCAAAACACTGCACGTCGTCAGCGGTTCAGCAGTGGTATTATGTTTAAGATGTTTTAGTATATCTGGAAGTGTTTCTGTAATGTTTCTTGTGCATAGAAAGGTAAAATATATACTATACTGATGCTAGATACGCACTTTACGTCACTGTTCCGACCTATGTACAAATCTGACTTAAAGACAGCTGTAGCAACGGAACTTGTTCATAACCCAGGGACTGCCTGTACATGTCTTGTTGGCGATGATGGATTACCTATCCCAAGAACATTTCAAGTGTCAACAAGCTGATTTTAATAGCAGAATGAACTGAAACCAATGGTGGTCAGCAAGGTAGGAAAAACATTTTTAATTCACCGTTCCAGTACTATGCTTTGGGAAATGATTGACAGCAACGTTACATGTATGAAAATTGAATGTATTAGGCTTAAACATGTAAAATGGGTGGTATGGTCCTTTAATGACTTAAAATAGAATTTTAAATAGAGGATTACCTGCCATGCATTTTTTTTCTGAGTTAGTACTTTTACACACACATGTAAAGGATCTTTCTGCTCCTTCCATCCTGCTCTTTGGCTTGCCTGGACAGTGATGACACTCCGTAATACAGAAAGATGTTGAAGAGGAGCTTTTAAACTGTTAATGCATAATGCGATAGATGTTTTAGTCAGCGGATGGTAATGAAAATGAGCTAAAGCGGCGAGCGGGGAGCCAGTCGCTCTCTTCCTCGCTGCCCTTTGATCCCATCCAGTCTGGCTTTTAAAGCATCTGCTTCCATAATGAGGAAGAGTTTACATCGCCGATGCAGATTCAGGAAATGAATTCAAAAGTTAATGGCATATTTGTCCCGAGATTAAGAGCTGCGTCTCGTTCTTTTTTTGACACTGCTGATCCTCACCATAAAACAGGTTGCATGGAAGGAAAAAAACAAAGTGTTTATCATAAGTTATAACATTTATCCTAAAATACCCTGGGGGTGATTGTGCTTGTTTTAGTTGTGGGTCTGTTGCTGCTGAATGCGTTGAGATAACTGAGGCCTTTGCTTGGCAGTGGGCTGATCCCCAGTCTGAGTGTCAATAAGAATAATCTGTCAGGGGTGTTTTCGTATTCCGAGATCACAGTGCGGCTCATCTAACGGCGTCGGTGGCATTTTGAGAGCAGAGCGTCATATATAAAGATGTCATGAGCCGAGGCCTCCCGCTGAGACGCTGAAAGGGAAAAGTAGAACGACAATGAATACTTGCCGGAGTTTTCTCGAAGCTATGAAATTTAAAGTTCTCCCTTTTATTTCTTGCTCAGATTAAAATATACAGAAAAAAAGAGGGAAGGGAAGGAGGAGGGAGGGAAAGGAGGAGGGGAAATTGACACAACAACGTGAATAAGGCTCAGAGGAGGAGGAAGAGGAGGAGGAGGAGGAGGAGGGAGGGAGGGAGCTGTAATCTTAACTTTGGAGATTGATTGGCTGGATCTCTCTGTAAATCAGCACCTGAATGTAGTCATCTTCCTTTATGATAATCTGGATGTCAGCAGCCAAACAGGGAGAACAAAATGGGCGTCTGAGAGAAGAGGCGCCGTCCCACCGTCCAATTGAAGCCGGCTGATAGCTTCCCTCTCTCTCCCCTCCAGCATCCCTCCACTTCCCTTCATCCCTCTTCTCCAGGCTGAGAGGAGAAGATGAGCAGCAGGAGTGTTTAATGTTTCCACAGAGGAATGAGACCTGGAGAAAAGGACATTTCCTCTATGTGGATGATGCTGTACTTCATAATATTTTACTGTTGAGGGGAACTAGATGACTTGAATGGATTTGCTTTTCATGATTATTACGGGTTCTGATCTCTATTTGTGAAAACTGATTGGAGGAACATTTCTGACTTTACCATTTTTCTTTTCAGAAATGTCAATTTTAACGTTCCAAGTTCCATTTTCCTCTAAAAGTTTACAAACTTTGACTAAATGACAGTTTGCTTGATCTCTGCTCTACATTTTTAAGTGGTTCTCAAACTGTAGAATGTGTACCACTGGTGGTACTTGAAGCACCACCTGATTCTGCAGAAAAACCTTTGAAATGTATGAAAAAAATTTTCTATTGCATAAAATTATTCACAAATAAAAATTGTTTTTGTTAAAGTTTAATTACTATTATCTTTTGATTAGAAATTAGATTTTTGTTGTTGTTGTTGTTGTTGTTGTTAGCCAAACTCTTCCTGTGTGCACACTAAATACTTTAGTTCTACATGAGTATCACACATGTGAGCATAAGGTTATTCTTTAATTTTCCTCAGAGTTTGTGGCTTGTTGATCACTTTGGTCACTTGTGGTGCTTTGTTGAAAAAGTTTGAGAACCACCGATCTGCAAAAGTATCAGAAAAAAGAGTTTGGGTTCACTCGACTCACTTTCCATCCAGATAGTGCACAAGTTTTACTTGATTTTCAAACGTTTCCTCTATCCACATACACGTGTATCCACGTGTTGGGTTTTGAGCATGAAAAATAGGGCTGCGCGAGTACACCATTATCCATATCCATATCCATTCAACCAACTAAATTATCTGTATCTGTATCCATACTCAGATGGGCGGGGCTTAGATCGTTACTCTATTTTTTATTTTTTTTAATGAACTGATGGTGTGAAGACCTGTGATTTCAGGTGAGAGACAACGTCTAAACATGCATAAAATTCCATTAGTACAGTGGATGTATAACAATTGCTAGCTAACAGCTAGTTAGCCTAGAAGCTAGAAGCTACAAGAAGCTAGTAGAAATGTGCATTAGTATCAGTATCTTCCGTGTGAATGCCCATAGGAAATGAATGTGTGTTTGTTTAGCTGTGGACTGAGAATAATGTTGAGCTGAATCTGAGAATAGCAACTATAGCTAATAGATGCTACTATGCTAGTGTGGACAGAGTGGCTGTGAGTCATGTGGAGCAGCAGCACCAGCTCTGTGCAGAGAGGAGCTCTGTGATTGGCTGCCTGGACAATCACGGAACCATGTGACATAACGCTACCCAATCAGATTTTTTTCCCTTTCCGAGTACAGATATGACACATTTTACTCGGATGGTACTCGTGCTCGTAAAAAGTGCATTATACGTAACAGATACTTGTTTCATCCCAGTACTCGGCTCATCCCTGGTGAAAAGGCTCCCTGAGGTCGAGGTAATGCCGTGGCCATGAGACCAGCGCATCACCTCATCATTTTTAATCTCCATCAAGAAGGCTATTTCTGCATCTGTTGGTTGTTTTGTTGTTTTGTTTGTTAGCAGGATTACTAAAAAGCTTTTTGATGTGTGGAAGGGGCATGGCTCAGAGAAGATCCCATTAAATTTTTGGTGTGGATTTGGTGTAGGCCAATCCAGGAATTTTTAAATGATTTCTTAACATTTTGAGATAGGATAGTTGTAAGTATTTTGTTAATCTCGATTATTAAAAAAAAAAAAAAAAAAAAAAAAATCATCCATTTTTATCCCATGATAGATACAACCAGAAAAATATAGTTGTTTCTTTCTCTTTAGGCCAGTTTATTATTACAACACAACAAATTGTGTGTAGGCTGGTTCAGGTTTGGTGGAGGTCTGAGGTCTATGAGGGACCTCAGTCATTCTTTATGTTTTGTGCTTTTTGAAGTGGAGGCTTTAGTTAGAATCAGTAGTATAAGCAGAAAAAAAAGTACCACAACACTATTTTTTACATGAAAATTCTGTTTCCATCAGACTTCACATCATCTGGTCTTTATTGATTCATCAGTTTTTACACCTCAGTCAGCATAAAAAAAGATATTTTCAGCATTTAGCAAATTTTCTGGCATTTCTATTACAACGTTTCATGCACAAATTCCAAATACACAAATTGGTGAATGGAAACATACATGGATTTACTTTATATTCAGATTTTATAGCAGAAACACTTCTGCATGTAATTATCTTAATTCTAAATCTTAAAGTAGATGCAAAGAATCAAGAAACGTGAAGAGAAATTTGACTTATTGAATTTCTGAGGAATCAACTGTCCAAACCTTCATTTTCTTGCCCTACCACACACAGCCAAACACATGCCACAATGCACATATGAATCACAGCTGCAGCACAGCACACATGTGAGACACTTACACGCATGTACACTACATGTGCACCCCACACGCACATGCTTCTCCACAGCAACAGGGTGAAAGATTGACCAGGAGATTTCCATGCGGCAGCAGCAGCAGCAGCGGTGAAGCTCTCTGCTCGTTTCCCCTGAGTGTTCTACATTTATTTTTCCTTTATATATTATTCAAGTTAAAATAATTAATTCAGGATATCAAATCAAGATGTAGGAAATCAATCAAGAGCCCTTTTCAATCTGCCTTTCATTACTCCAAAGCCCTGGCCCTGGCTGAGCCTGTAGCGGAGCTGGCCTGGACTTCTATCAAGACAGACTGAAACACTTACGTGGCATCTCGTCCACGGAGAAGACGACCGCTTCGCCTCGCAGAGCCATGCGGAACTACTTAGGCTGCATCCGATTGGTGGTTGGAATTATTTTTGTTTAACGCAGATATAAAAACGAACCACATGGCAAGCTGGGGCTTTAATCGTCCGGTTTGATAATGACCTTGTTCACCATTTGCACATGCTTGGGCAAATGTTTCGGACGTTCAGGATGTCAGTTGCTGCTTTTGTGACAGAGAACTCCTTAAAATATATATTTAAAAAAAAGACATACATCTCAACAGAAAACTTAATTTCACAGCTACAAAAGGACTAAACGCAAGTCAAAAAAAAGGGAATCTGATGCATTTGTGGAAGAAGAAGCAGCTTGTAGCCTGAGCAGAGATTAAGTAAGAACAGATGTTATTGGACGGAATGATTTCCAGTCAGCAGCCATGTATATTATCATCCTCTTTATGCCCTGTCCTCTTTCCCTGTCTGCACATCGAGTCACCGCGGCCGCCGACTTTATGGGAAACGCACTCTGGATCCCGCCTGGCTCTGTGAGAATCAATAAGNCCGCGGCCGCCGACTTTATGGGAAACGCACTCTGGATCCCGCCTGGCTCTGTGAGAATCAATAAGCCTGGTCAAATGACACCGAGGGGCCGAATTCATCTCATTCCCTTTATATGCTGATACTTTAGCTACATTTGCTACTGAGACGATTCTCCCGTCTTGGAGCAGACGCAATAATATCGTGGTAAAAATGTCAGTCAAAGAGCGGTGAAGGTGAGGGAGGGGGGGCCGGTGTGTGTGTCTGTGTGTGTGGTTATGAGGGCGGGGGGGTAATTTATTGAAGGAAATGTATCTATATTCTCGTAGAGCCACCGTGAAGCTGAGATCTCCATCGGGGTGATAATTCCCGGTTGTTAAAGTGACATGATGTTGGTCGGCTGGCCGAGGAAGGAATGCGGGGGCCAGACCTGACAATTAGAGGTCCGTATATCACACACACTCTCAAAGGAGGGATGAGAGAGGGAGGGCAGGAGAGGTCAGGACACACACACATACACACACGCAGAAATGGACGCAGCGACATCAATGCCAGCTCACAACGGTAAATGGTGACGGACATAAATACAGACACATAGGCTCAAATACACACACGGAGACATAAAAAATACATGCGGTTGGGAGTAACGGCAAACACGTGCAACATGGACACGTACAAATGGAAGCAAGCACGTCTCACGTATGTGCATAATGGAAGTGGATCTGCTTTTACTTTGTGTAAGAGTGTTTTATGTCTGATGTAATTCACACTTTATATCACCGATCATCACTTTTTCTGACACCGCCTCACTGTAATACCATCTAATTGGACAACAGAGGGACCAGAGTAGTGGACATAATAAACAATCCAAGGTTCCCAGGTAAAAAAAAATCTATTCCCATCCTCGCCGCACTCACAAAAACACGGACACGCTTAATACAATCCTTTTATTTTCCCATTCAGCCTTTTGGGCGCATCATCAGACAATCGGGCCAAGGCGCATAAACAAGAGTCAATATGTGTCTGCGATATGAAGGTGAATAATTGTTGTAATTAATGACCTGTGGGCGTTAAAGTCCAGCCATCTGATGGACCTCTGAGGTTAATTCTGCATCTGAACTATCTGGAATCGGGAACATTTCACATTCTCAAATGGTGGAGGAAAAGGTTGTAGTTTAGCTGTTTCTTTAGGTTTCACCCTCCTGTTTTCTGCCTTTACGCTCTGTGTGTATGTTGTACATGTTGCCCTTTTTTTCCCCCATTCCTGTCTGGCCCCGTAATGCTACTCCTCTGTGACACACACACACACACTAACACACACACACACACACACACACACACACACACACACACACACACACTCAGTGTCTGTCCAAAGTGTCTGAAGTTATTCCATGTACAATAGCTAGCGCCATTAACTTCCTGTGACCTTTACTACTCTTTTTCTGCTGTCACTTTCACACACTCCCTCGTGTGTGTGTGTGTGTGTGTGTGTTTGGGCCATTTTCACCTTTATTGCAGATAAGGTAGTAGAGAGAGATTGGAATTGAAGTGGGGACAACCACTGCATATACATCTTAAAGGACCATACTACCTATTTTGCAATTTTGAATCGAATATATTCAATTTTCATACATGTTACGTTACTGACGATCATTTCCCAAAGGATAAGACCATATTTCAGCTTTCCTGATATTTTGCAAACTCTCTTAATCTTTCAAAATCAAATATTTGACAGATACACCCACCTTAAAAATCCATGTTTCTCCTGCTAATAGTTACACAGCCTTATGAAGTCATGGTCCTTTAAATTTTTCCATAAA
>VXCM01001594.1:23582-76432 GCA_014773175.1 Lucifuga dentata
TTGCTGGTCGTATGAGTAAATGTGATGGTTGTTGTGAGTTTGTTCTTGTTTCTTTGGTAATGACACTGATTTAGGCTATGCCATGTTTATATGTGATGCAGCATCCTGTCATAATGCGTAATAATGCTACATCCTATTCATGTCTCTGCAGTTAGTGTGCTGTAACTGACATAGATGTTGATCCTCGTGTTAACTCACTTTATAAACTCGATAAAGGTTACTGTCACTGTGAATATGGGTGGTTACGTCTAATAACAGCAGCCTATAGCCCTAGTGTCATGCTGTGGTTATTAGAAGGTGGTTTAATTACAGGAGGATAGCTCTGAAGGCCTAGGTGTAAAATACACGGCCCGCCACTGTACAAAAGTGTGAATTAGTAAATATGTTCACACCAAACGTGACACGATTTTTACGAATATTTATATGGGTTCACACCAAAAAACACACAACAAAAAAATTGAGTCGGCAAGAAGTGATGAAGAAAAGATTTAGCAAAAAAAGCAGGAAAAAAACGAGGTTCTGCATTCATCAAATAGGAAGGAGGAGCTTTATCACGGCCGCTTTTAGACATATTTCAGGACGACCTTAGGCAAATATTCATTCAGAACGTTGTCATAATGAAGCTATGTTGTCTTTATACGTATAGTTTTTGTCTATTTTATTTTATTATTATTTTATATTATATTATTTTATTTTATTGTGTGACACATAAACAGTCAGACGATCCGCTGTGTTTCATGTATTGAGTGTGACGTCACCAGCAAACGACACTTTGATTGGACCGATACGTTTGTATTCGCATGCGAAAAGTTGGAAAAATCAGCTTGATCTGAAAAAATAAATGCCGCAATTTTGTCAAACGAGGCTCCATTAACAGGACGTGAGTTCGATAAATATTATTAATGTTCAAAATATTCGCACAAATTATTTCCCTCTGGTGTACAAAGTCTTAGTTTTTGCTGCTTTCCACAATCTGACACCATGATGACCACGTTCAGGCCACAAGTATAGCAAACATGCAATACATACAGTAGCAAAACTATTAAAAAAAAAAAAAAAAAANAAAAAAAAAAAAAAAAAACTGCCTAAAGATAGCTAACATAACTTGTGTTCTGAGGAGGTTTAAACATTGTCGTTATTGTTTGGACTTTATAAATGTGAATATAAAAGGAATATTTCTGCACAAAACACGTGGAAGCAACGTTTGTGCAACATCATCACTTGTGTAATTTGCATTTATAGTATAAATGTGACAAGTTGATCTTACTTAAAAAAAATTTAGGAAACCAATTTCCTTGAAAAGGTAAGTAAATATATTTATTAGTTTTAAGTTCAAATAGATGTAAAGTAAACATAACTTAAAACTAATAGTTATATTTACTTACCTTTTTAAGGCAATCGGTTTCCTAGACTTTTTTAAGTAAGATCAACTTGTCACATTTTACAGTGTACTTTTAACATTCGGATTTTCTTTCTTCACTATTTTTTTCTGTTCTGCAGTATTTTCAATTATGCAAATAAGCAAAAAATGTGGAGAAAAGTCAGTCTGTTACTTGGAGAACATCGACACCAATTTATATAGATTTCAATCTGTTTATAGTGTTTACATGATGTTAACTGGATTGAAATCAAAGTTTTAACATGCATGTAAACATACTGATTTTCTAAGTTTAATTTGTAATTTTTACATTTGCAGTACTTCACTTTATTATTTTTAATACTAATGAGCAACCTTGGCACAATAATTTCCCTCGGGATAAATAAAGTTTTATCTTATCTTATCTTATATATTATAGTATATCCGGTATTTGATGGGGGTTTTTTCGTACTGAAAATTAAATTGCATTTCAAGACAACAGGCCTCATTTGTGAACATTTCTAACACACAAATATTTGATTTGTCTGAACTTGTCTAGGTTATTTATATCCGTCTGTCCACTTCTTAAAATATTCAGTATTAAAAATAAGAAATTGGGAATGAGTGAAATCTTGATCCGTGCTGCTAACAGGAATTTTGAAAGTTATTTTATCCTTCTTTTATTTTGTACTACAGGCAAATAAGATGCAATACGAGTCTGTATCCAAACTTGTGTCACTTCTGATTTTATTTTCTTAAATTCCCATCTCCATTCCTTTTCTGCATCTTTCCATTTTCTCTTTTCTATTACTTGTGACGATGTTTTCTCTCTTTCTGTGTGTGTGTGTGTATTCTTTCTTTATTCCCGGCGGTGATTGGTGTGTGTAAATGAGGAGGGCGGGACGGCAGCAAGGGGCCTTATCGTCCCAACGTTCAGCATAATTAATAAAAGCAGCCTGTTCTAAATTAAGAGGCTGATAAATGCAGCTGATACGTCTCAGCATGGAGCGGACCTTCCCTCGCTCGCCCCTTCTGCTCACTGAGAGAGAGAGAGAGAGAGAGAGCATGCCATTACTAGCTTACGACACAATATTCTTATAAGAAATCCAAAACCATTTTGAAAAAAAGCTCTTGAGAACCTCAAATTTACATATAGGCATTATTTTCTGTCTAGTGAAACTTTTCTAAAATAGTGACAAAATGAAATATTGACAAAATAAAAGCCAATGAGATGAGATGTAAAATCTTCTGATTAGAGGAAAAGACTACTTCAACAGCAGTGGAATGATGTCAGAATCTCCATAACACACCCACATCAGGAATCTCACACACACACACACACACACACACACACACACAGACTGGCCGTTTGTAGAGTTTTACCAGCTAGCGGTTAAAGTAACTGATGCGACAGAAATTTACAGGTATTTTAAAATTATTAATTGATGCCTGTCTGTCATTTGGGCCAAATATTCCCCAAAAAATGAAGCTGGTTTTTCATTTATGGAACAAGTGATGAATTTAAAAGATACTGATGCCCGTCGTGGAAAGCCAACAAAAAAAGCTAAATAAATAAGAGTAAATAACCATAAATACTACTATGTTTCTACTGCTGATGTCATTATTTTTGCTTCTGTTAGCACTACTGCTATTACAGCACCGTGTGACGCAACACACACCGATCAGCCACAACATTAAACCACTGACAGGTGAAGTGAATAATGTCAATAATGTGGATATATCAGGCAGTCAACAGTTCTTGAAGTTGATGTGCTGGAAGCAGGAAAAATGTGCAGCGTGAGGATCTGAGCCACTTTGACAACATGTGATGCTAGACNGTGCTGGAAGCAGGAAAAATGTGCAGCGTGAGGATCTGAGCCACTTTGACAACATGTGATGCTAGACGACTGGGTCAGAGCGTCTCCAAAACAGCAGGTCTTGTGGGGCGTTCCCGGTATGCGGAGGTCAGTACCTAAAAGTGGTCCAAGGAAGGACGACCGGTGAACCAGCAACAGAGTCATGGGCGCCCAAGGCTCATTGATGCGAGAGAATATATGGGGAACGAAGGCTAGCCGGTCTGGTCCAATCCCACAGAAGAGCTGCTGCAGCACAAACAGCAGAAAAAATGACTGCTGCTATGATTGACAGGTGTCAGAACACACAGCATGTCAGCGTGCTGCATATGGGGCTGCGTAGCCGCAGACCGCTCAGAGCGCCATGCTGACCCCTGTACACCGCCCGAAGCGCCTACAATGGACATGTGAGCGTCAGAACTGGACCATGGAGCGATGGAAGAAGGTGTCCTGGTCTGATGAATCAGGTTTTCTTTGACATCATGTGGACAGCCGGGTGTGTGTGCGTGGTTTACCTGGGGAAGAGATGCACCAGGATGCACTATGGGAAGAAGGCGAGCCGGCGGAGGCAGGGTGATGATCTGGGTGATGTTCTTCTGGGAAACCTTGGGTCCTGATTCATGTGATGCTACTTTGACACGTAGCACCTAAACATGGCTGCAGACCACATCATGCTGCAGTATTCCCTGATGTCATGGCTTCTTTCAGCAGGATAACACTTCCTGCTACACTGCAAACATTGTTCGGGAACGGTTTGAGGAACATGACAAAGAGCTGAAGGTGCTGACTTGGCTTCCAAATTCTCAGATCTGAATTCAATCCAGCATCTGTGGGATGTGCTGGAAAAACAAGTCTGATCCACGGAGGCCCCACCTCGCAACTTCCAGGACTTAAAGGATCTGCTGCTAACGTCTTGGTGCCAGATACCACAGGACACCTTCAGAGGTCTGAGGAGTCCATGCCTCCATGTCAGAGCTGTTTTAACGAGGGGATCTACATGATGTTAGTCAGCTGTTTTTTATGTTGTGGCTGATCGGTGTATGTTCTAATAGTAGCAGTGATATTATCAATAATGAGATGAATAAAAATAATAAAAACTACCAGAAATGCTGCTTCTGGTTGTTAGGATATAGAACATAAAAATCCTGAACGTTCACAGATACAGACATGTAATCTGCAAAGCTGAAAGAGAAAAACAGCGATTCATCATGCTTCAAATAAACAAAATAAAGGGAAGAAAAAGATAACAGATCTTTTTTTTTTTTTTTTNTTTTTTTTTTTTTTTCTTTAAAGAGGAAATCCCCGAGGCTCTTGGAGGAGCCCTGGTGGTCTGTGGACCCGGCTTTGAGAAACCAGGATTTTAGAGCGCTGTAACCAGTGAGGTCCAGTAATGGAGTGTAGTGGCCTGAAGTGGAGCTATGAAGTCTTTCCTAATGACTCTAACACATGTGTGTCTGGCTTTCAGCCTTCTCATTAACGTCACTGGACACTGTATACTCTGTCTGTGTGTGTGTGTGTGTGTGTGTGTGTGTGTGTGTGTGTGTGTGTNGAGAGAGAGAGAGAGAGAGAGAGAGAGACACGTTGCTGTTTGCAAATATAGCGAGTCTTAAGAGAGCTCCGGTGATCTCATCTCCTCTTTGGTTTGCTAACCCTGTGGCTGTGTGTGTGTGTGCATGTGTGTGTACACGACATGTAACCTACTTGACGTACAGGTAAAGGATGGCTTTCATTCTGCTGAAGCAGGAAGGATGTGATGCCTCCTTTAAGAGAAGGAAACTTCCTGTTCCCTCATTTTTTCACTGATGAGTAAATGCTTTAGTAAATGTTGCTATTTTATTTTTCTTTCAGTTACAGATGGTGCAGTTCTGCCATATGAATAAGAACTACGTGCACGCATGCATGCATACGTGTGTTCTGTGTGTGTACGGTAAACAGGCTGGTTTGCTCTGTGGAAGGAGGAATTTCCCCCAGCAGTCCCCATCAGTAATAGTGCCTGTAATGAGCTGCAGCTGTCAGCATGGTTTCCGCACACACATGCACACAAAACACACACACACACTTGGAGTAGGGAGGAAGTAGTGAGTCACTCGGTGGTGTGCCGTCACACTGTACACTGATAAACACTGTAACTCATCAGACGTGAGACACAAACATTTCCTCAGAAATACCTTCTCTTCCTTCAAATATTTACGTGTGACTGCTGCCTTCGTGCCGTCGAGCAGCTCAACGCACTCAGAGCTGTAAATTGTCTCATTTGAAACTTTGACTTTGACTTTGATCTCCACTTTTCCTGAAAAACAGAAACATCCATACAGCAGCACAGATATGAGCCTTTTATTGGCATTTTGCCTCTTTAGCCTCTTTCAGACGTGAACCTCGTTCTGTTCATCTGAAACTTTCAGCCTCCTGTTTGAAAAGGACCTCGAGTCACTTTTCCATAAAAGTAGCACCAGTAGCTTGCTAGTAGCATTTCCGTAACGTTTCCTTTATGTGTGTGTGTGTGTGTGTGTGAATAAATGCCATCACGCTGCCAGCACAACATTACGGTTCTCTGACGTTAAACGTTTTGCTTATAGCGTGCAGACTGATCAGACAGGAAGTGAGGCTTTAAATCCTGCATCACAGAGCTCATTTTAGACCAGCAGATTTTCACTGGACGCATATTTTACAAATGCTAAAATGGCCGTAAAATGGTCTGATGGAGAAATTAGAGAAATGCCGAAGACGGGAATAGCAGACGGTTGAGAGACGCCTTTGTGTATGACAGTATGACCAACATGTTCCACTTAATGTGTTATACACAACTTCCTGTGTTACCAAGTCTCATCTGGCAGAAGCAAAAGATGGCATCTCTATCCATAAAGGTCCCGGCATGTTTGAACGGAGTCTTTACGGCTCTTTGATGTAAACGAGATCTACGTCTGAATGGCCGAAGCACCACTTTAGCCGACAGCTGATGCTAGAAATTTAAGAGATTTCATGTCTGACAGGGATTTAAGGAGACACAGACCACGTCGGCTAAATACAAAGAAAAATGCTCAGATTCATGAATCAAACCCAGCAGACCAGAGGAAAATCAGTAAAGACGGCCCTCATGTAGCCCAGCCAGGCCTCAGCTTTGTGTTTTGACTGGCCGGCCCTCTGTGACCTCTGCCAAATTTTACCTCATTTCACTCTAACTTTGTAGATCAGACTTTAATTTTGAAGCGTGGAGCGCGGGACAGTGATGAATAGGCTGCATCAAGGAGGGCTTAAATTACCCCTCTCCCTGGTGGCAACGCTGACCGCGAGGAGAGGTNGTGTGTGTGTGTGTGTGTGTGTGTGTGTGTGTGTGTGTGTGTGTGTGTGTGTGTGTGTGTGGTGACCTAGTAACAGCAGACAGAGAAAGAAAGAGGGCTGGTCAGCACTTGCCCTCTCAACCCTGCTAGCTCCGCAGCACACCCAACGAGACAGGAGGGAGGGAGGACGCTGGGGAGGGAGGGAGGGAGAGAGAGAGAGAAAGAGAGAGAGCATCCACTCTGTCTTTCTCAGCTTCCCTTGTCAATGTGTTGTCTTGTTTTTGGTAGTTTGTAACTTTTGAGGTTATTTGAGGAGAGTCTAACCCTGGCCTGCTTTTTTTCTCCATGTAAATACGCATCTTTTATTTTTTGGTAGCAGCAGCCGCCGCCTGTGAGGAAGATGAGTTTTTGGAGGTCATTCAGATATCGATGAAACCTTAACAATACATAATAAGACAGTCTGTCTTAAAGTGAGGTCGGGAAGGTGGGAGGGTNGATGAAACCTTAACAATACATAATAAGACAGTCTGTCTTAAAGTGAGGTCGGGAAGGTGGGAGGGTTTGGCCATCAGCCACAGGCTGTGCCTGAGGCTGAGGAGAAGAAAATATTACCATGCTGACAAAAAACAGATTACTACAAAGAACAAAAAAAAGAAAAATATAAATTCAGTCCCTTTTTTATTATTATTATTATAGCATTTTACTTTGAAAACATATCCTTAAATATTCCAACAGTGAGATAGTTTATTTCATTCCAATGCAACTTGTTTCAAGGATTTCTTTTTTAGCTGATACTCTCCTGGTTTTGCCTTTTTCTGTCTTAATGTTTGGCCACTATTTTTTTAATCAGTTTATGAAATGATATTTGAAGGATTTATGGTTAAACAAAAAAATATATAATGTAAGAAAAAACTTAAATCTAATTTGTTTCTAAGGCAGGGTTGCTTGCTTGTAAAGTCTTTATGATTGTAACTCATTAATCATCATTATTTGTCTCCTCAGATGGATTTCAGAATTCTGATCATCAAATGATGGACTGCGCCATATTTTAGGATTTAGAGAACTGCGATTATTTCGGTCTTGTTTCCTGCCTGTTTTTTCCACGCCGCTCTGTGGACTGTACCCNCCCCCTTTATCCACTCTACTAGAAACCAGTGTGCCGTGAAGCCGGTGCGCCACGCCAACGTGATCATCGTAGAAGAGGGAGAAAAAAAAAATCACGGTGGAGCTCAGAGATAAATCACAGCAGTTGTGTATTAAACGTTCCCCGTTTCTGCAGAACCGGATCCACATTGATTTGCGTTGTGAGGAGAGAAACGGATTGACTGAACGTTAATCTGGACTAAAGTCCTGCAGGTATTTAGTGAGACATCAGAACTTTCAAACCACATGTGGACATCTGAGCAAAGACCGGATGTTTGTCTGATCAGCTGATGATGGCAAACTGTGCGTGCGTGTGTTTGAGAGAGAGAAAGAGAGAAAAAAGAATTGATAGATGAGGTCTCCATGTCTAACCAAGGAAAATTCTACTTTATCGGTGCGTTCCGGCAATAATAAACCACAACAATACTATTAATATTAATAATAATTATATTAATAATAATGATAATAACAATAAAATGACATGATCTATAAGTTGAACTCACCTAGTCCAGTCATGGTGAGAACCGTATGTTTACACCCAACCGTGCGTCCGTGGCGTGGAGAGGGTTTTGGAACTCGGTCTTGTGCGTAACCACAGCGTGCACCGGCAGAAGCGAGGAACCGATTCCCTCCTACAGCCCCCTAATAATGTGTCCACACACACACACACACACACACACACACACACCACCCGGGACAGATTGCTGACCTTTATGCGTAAAGTTTTTAACATAACACACAGGGGATGTCTTTGGTGTAAAGCTTGCAGGAGACCGTGCGCGAGCGTGTGCGCGTTTTCACACCGACTGCACGTTTTCTCCTCCCCGTTTCTTTCTTATTAAGTTCATCGTTTGGATGCTTATTTCCCCGCATCGTGGAACAGCCACAGAGCCTCGTGGCCTGACTGAGAGACAAAAAGTGCAGATAAACAGGAATCATCCACGCAGTTGTCCTAACGTTGCTGCGCGTCTCCGCCTTTCCACGCCGCGTCTGGAGTTCCTGTGAACTCTTTACTTTCATGTCAGCACACATTTCTGTCACTTATGAAGTGTGTAGCTCATGTATAGAAAGATATCTGCTTAAATTCACCAGAGCGTACAGAGTTAAATTCTTTTAGTTTTAATATGAAGACAGAACCGCGCCTGGCGTGGACACGGTTATATATGTCCACGGTGATATTTATCCCACAGGCCCACGTTGTCAGAGGGTTGGAATTTAACACGCAAGGGTTTTTTTTTTTTTTTTTTTTTTTTTTTTTGTTGTTGTTGTTGTTGTTTTTTAATGCTGAAGTTTTGCTGTATCCTGTAAAATAGAAGAGGTGAAATCCGGTAACACCGGTTAAAACACGGTGACACGTTTTTGTTTTTTTTTAAACATTACATTTTTGATTATGAATAATCTGAAATATAAACGGACCTCATGTTTCACGCGTAAAAGCCGGTTCACGTCACCAGCATTAACTTTACGAGTCTGTTCCACAATAATAATAATAAAGTTGAAATAATTCAGACTTTACAGCAGCTAAACCAGATTAAACTGCGGCTCCGAATATGAATTTAGACTCCAAACAGATTCCTTCTGCAGTCGGCTTCTGGCAAATTAGTATTTTTATTTATTTACTTATTTTAATAATATGCACGCATCTGATTTTACAATTTAGGCTCTATTTTTGGTCAAATTGTTCTAAACATCCGAACAAAATGATAAGTCGCCTTCACAACACTCGATTGTTATGAAAGATTTAAAGGTTTATCATGAATCCTCTCCTTCCTCTCTAAGTGTTTTACGCACACACACACACGCAGCTTAGAGAGCTGATAAAATATTCATATGAAATCAAATAACGAATAGGTTAAAAGTTATTGATTTGTTTCTATTTTCTTAAAACAATGATAATTCAAATTTAGAAGAAAAATGGTATGACGTAATGTTGGAATGGGGTCATCTCCTGCTCCACACTTGGATCGCATTTATGAGTAATAATGCTCTTTTCATGAATCACATTAGACTGGGGTTTTATTCTAAAAAAAAAAAAAAAANAAAAAAAAAAAAAAATACACTGTTCAGTGAAACAACTCACAACTCCTACAACTTAACAGTGACCGCATTATATATATATTTATACTCAGATGCAAGTTAAATTCCGAAGTTTACACAAAAAGCCTGTGATGTGTTTCACATGTATCTGCGCTGTGCAAACTGTTCTTACCTAAAACAACTTTACCCACCTTTTATTTTCAGGAAACAAAGAGTTTACTTCCATTTTAGGTCGGCATAAATCATCATGACCTAAATTCGTAGTGCATGTCACAGTAAAACGTGTCCTCGCGTTTCAGCTGTAGAAGATATTATTATGTTTATAACATGTATTATTCTGCTTATAATTACTTTCTTACAATACATCAGCGTTTTATATATATTATATTCGATGGTGTTTGGCAAGTGGTCACAGGCAAAGTCAGCAGTGTGAATCAAAGCCTCTCTCTCTCTCTCTCTCTCTCTCTCTCTCTCTCTGTCTCTCTTTCTGTAGGTGTAGTAGGTCAAATCTGCATCTCAATTAGCAAACAAGAATGAGTCCTGCAGCTCTGGACACTGCACCATGATATTTCAAATCACAAATAAAAAAAAAAATCTTTTAAAAAGCACTGCAAAATGTGGGAAAATCATTTGGGTTTTACAGACTCAGATTTTAGATGTTTTAAATCATGAACTTAGAAAGAAGTTGTATTATAGTATATTTAATTTCGTTTAAATCTATTCCGTTTATATTTGTTAAAAACTTAAGAACTGTCATGACAATTACAATTTCAAAACGCAGATTTCCACCTTTGCCTCAGCGCACGAGCAAGTCAACATCCTGATTATTAACTAGAAATGTTTCGTGTCGTTCAGCACAAATAATTATCACAAAAATGATTAAAATATGTTTTTCCTTCCAAGCGAAACGTACCGAAAAAAAGCATGCATGTGTTTGATGCTGAGTGTAAAAGTGTTTCATCCACAAGTTGTTTTTCTGTCCGTGTAGGTTTTAGGGATGAGAATAAAACTCGACCGACAAGCGAAACACTCGGACTTGGATTCGGGAGAAAAAGCCGCTGACGGACTTTTCAGAAAGCGGCTGTGTCAGTCAGGCGGAGAGGAGAGCTCTTCGTGCCGCGTGCGCGCGCGTGGACGCGTGTTTGCGTGTGGGTGTGTGCGTGTTTTGTCGTGTGTCTCTCAATGTGTATTTACGTGCTGCTGAGTGTGCCTGTGTGTGCGTGATTGTCGTGTTTGAGTGTATACTGCGGGGTGGGAGGAGGTATTGTAGTAACACAAGAAATGTGCTCACGGCAGCTGTGTGTGCGCGCGCGCGCGCGTGTGTGACACTGATGGATGCGCCAATGGAAAGACGGACAGATGCTTGGGCGGATCTAACGGCACGCAGTGTTGGAGCGGCGCACACAGTCGCGGCGAGATTAGGGCGAAAACATCCTCGATCGGTGGAGAGTCACCAATCACCAAATCTTCCGCCGAGTCCGGTGAAACGGAGGGAAACGGAGAGACTCCCTGGTTTCCCATGGAGCCACACGCACTCAGAGGGGTGAGAAAGACTGAGGAGATCTGATTCCCTCGGCGGATCAGACGAAGAAAGCCGTTTCTCCGGCAGCTGACGAGGCGCAGCAGCACCATATCTGGCGCAGAGGAAGACAGGAGGAGAGAGAGAGAGAGAGAGAGAGAGAGAAGGAAAGACAGCCTTTGGCAACTCACCATCATTGCTCTCACTTTCTTGAATCCTTCATCCTTTGTTTTCACCATCGCGAAACCACGAGTTCCACCGTGAGGATTGCCTGAAAAATAAAGGAGAATATTTTGAATCCACTTCATCAACTCAGAGAGCATCAATCCAGAAACTTTTCTTCCTCACTGCGACGTCAGATCAACGCCGCAAAAACGGACAGCGGCACTTTCCGAAAATACCTGCAGCTCTGCCGAGGAGGATTTAGCTCTTACCTGTTAAAAAGTACTTTATTCCGTCCAGCGCCGGTAAAAGGGAACGGCGCTTGGCGAGGATTGAGGCGCAGCAAGGAGAGCGGAGTGTCGCGCTTGGACACGCGTCTGAGCCGCTGTGTGGGCTCATTTAAATAGCTCCTATCAGGCCACGCGAAGAAAAGGGGAGAAAAGTATCATCAGCGGCCAAGAAAGTGTTTGGCAGAAGCGGCAGATCTTGGCTGATGGTGCGCTGCAGCCAGCCTGCAGCCTGAGCCCGTCCCTCCTCCTCATGTACATTATTACAACAAGGGAGACCCAATCAAGCACGTATCTCATCGATTCACACATACACACACATACACACTGACGCGCGCACGACCGCACGCACACACACGCGCGCACACGCATACATACTGACTGACTGACTTGCCCTCAGCGGATTTTTCAAAGCGTTCTTGGACAAAATCACGCAGCCGCGGCAGCGCACCGAGCGGCCGCCGCCTCCTCCTCTGCCTCCTCCTCTTTTCTCATCCGTTGTCGGTCCCAAAAATAACAAACTGAACAAGCTGTGGCTTTTTTTTTTTCCTCCGTCAAGACTTGCCAGAGGCGAATGGATTTTTATGAGATTGTTTCGAGCACGTTTCAGTCGGTCCCTTTCTTGGCTACGAATTGTGCGTGATTACCGGGGGAAGCGAAAGCCTCATGGATAACGCGGCGGAGGATCAGCCCGGAAAGTAAGTATGCCTTTCCGTTCAGATCACGCTGTCACTCCGTGTGCTTTATTCTTGTATGTGTGTTTTTGTTGGCATTTGTGTCTCAATCTTTTACAACCTTTAGCTCCATCTGCAGCGTAACTGATATTACACACGTTTCAAACGACTTCGTTTTTACATCCTTAAAGCACATGGATATCTTGCTTATTTGCAACATAGTGGTGCCAGGGAAAGAAATTGGGCTAGAACAAGGCAGTGAGTGACAGAAAGGGAGTGAAGAGGGAAAGGGGAGAGTGAGAGATAGAGGGAGAGAGAGAGAGAGAGAGAGAGAGAGAGAAGGAGCTACGTGACGCCTGAGAGCGGCTGGAGGTTGGAGCTCAGAGGCGCAGCGCTTCATGTCAGCTCTTCATGTTCTGTCTTCTTGTTTGAGGACTTTTGACTGACGCGATCATTTGGTTTTATCCCTTCAAGCTTGCCTGTTGCAGCCTCCGACGCCAAGTAAAGAGGATCAAACGGAGGCTACGAAGCTCTTTTTACGTCCCTTCTATTTATTTTTACCGCCAAGCCCCCGTGCTCGCTCCCACCGAGTCCATTAAAGTCAGAGCGGGCGAGGAAGCGACCGACAGACCGGGAGAGAGACCAGCCGACCGGGGGGAGCCGCGCTGTTTACCCTCTTTTATTATCTGAACATCTGCTGGTCCTTCTCTTCTGATATCTTTGTATTTGAAAACTGCACCCCTACACACACCCTCCTCGATCTATGTGGGAGCCCTGAAAGCGCACCCGGGGGGGAACTGTATATCAAAGCTCGGCGGATCCCCCAGGCAGCCTCGGATCACCGGGGCCAGAGAAGAACTCCCTGCCGGGTTCCCGAAGCCAACATGCCGCGGAGGAAGCAGCAAGCGCCTCGGCGCGCCGCAGGTACCCACTGACTACACTTTGCATGCCATTTACCATCTCTCTCTCTCTCTCTCTCTCTCTCTCTNCCCCCACACACACACACACACACACACACACACAACCCACAGCAACATTTCTTTTGCTGTAGCTACACCAGCATCTTTTGTTGTGTTGTGTAAAGTAAGAAGGAAAGGCAAAGGGCTCCTTATGGCCACAGTTTAGCTCTTACAACTTTCACAGCCCAACATAGAAACATGAATCTCCTGCGTTTCCTCTGTGTGGACTCTTCAGCACTTTTGTTAGGAATTTTTGAGAATTCCAAAGAATTCCAAACATGCTTTAAGCTGTCATTTCCTGATCCGTTTTAACTGATTTTGAAAAACAGTGATTGAAGGGGGGGGGTGATCAGGGACCATCCTGTGGCCTGACACAGAGGTCACAGGTTTGAGTCCCCAGCCTGTCCTGTCAGAGAGCCATGCCAGCTAAATGCCTAAACATTCCTTTTTCCACCTTCCCATTCCTCATTTCTCTCTGCCTGCCCGTGAGAGCAGAGCTGTGACAGATCTCTGCTTTTACCCCCCTTTTTCCTGCTTTATGGTGCCTCCTCCTCCTCCTCCTCCTCCTCCTCCTCTTCTGCCCCCTGCACATATTGACTGTGGAATTATATATTGGTGCAGCTCCGGGGTCAGCTGACCTTCACAGAGGTCTGGGATGATTACAGCTTTTTGGCAGAAGTGGGCTTAACTGTAAACATTTCAGAACAGGCACCAACTTTTGTTCTTTATGATCCTGGTCTTTCTTATTTTGATTTGTGTTGCTGCTGTAATATCTCTAATATGTGTCTTTGATTTTACTATAATATTCTGCAGGAAATTGGAGTGCGTTTGCAATAGTCAATATTAAGTTTTAGTGTTTATATATTTTTCTTATCTCCGTAGTATCCGTGTATTTCTATAATATTCCTATAAAGATAATTTCAAGAGTTTGTTTGTGGTCAGTCATCTCTTTAATATTGTTTTTTTTTTTTTAATCTGCAGTGTTATCTCTATTCTGAAGGGACTTTAATATAGACTTCTAATATAGTAACCTCACCTTAAAGTTATTAGAAATTTGCTGTAGTTGTTTTTTCATCTACGTTCAGTCTGTTTTCTTCATTTTCTTGCATCAGTTTCTGGGAAAGACTTTGCTCCTCTCGTCTAAAGATTATCTCACAGCGAGGAGAGGGAAGCGCTGGAAGAGAGCTTTAATGGACATTTGCCATCTTTGATTTGACTCCTGATTGATCACCCGTCATCCGGCCGAGCCTTTGATCTGTTCATTCCCGATAAGTGTCAATAAATCAGCTTCCCTCCCTCAGCCTGGTAGCAAAACAGGCCTGCTGAAGTCACATCTGCTCTCACAGAGTCCTCCCACATGAACAGCATTTTTATGGGATATTTTGCATCTATATTAATTTTTAACAGTTTGCACTTAGTTTTGTTTTCCTCTTCAGACTTAATGTGGATTGAAGCAACTGGACTAAACGTTTCATAAGACAGTGGTGATTTTAATTGATGATTTGATTTTTGGTTGCAGATGTTGCTGTGAAAAGCTCATTTACATAAATCTTTAAATTGTGATTTAGAAATTATTAATGGTCTTTGACATTTTATATATATACACACACACACACACACACACACACACACACACACATATATATAGACATATAGCACACTAACTGCAACTTTAACTGTTTAAGAAGTCATTTCCAAAATTACCTTCAGCCGTCAACACACACACTTACACACCAGCACACAGACATGTTGCAGTGCATTTACAGTGCGTATAAACACACACAAAGTACTTTCTGCACACGCACACAGTGGTATGAAAAATGTAACTATTAGCCTAATCGTGAGGCGGAAGACTGCTTTGCTCCATCAGAAGGGCCCGTCAGAGAGACTTTGTTTCATATTTGATTTAATTGTCTGCCCTCTGACAGCCACATTCATCAGTGGCCCTAATGGTCAATCAGAGCCTGGCGGGGGGGGGGGGGGNGAGAGAGAGAGAGAGAGAGAGAAAAATCCCTATGTACTTGATCAAAATCTTTTAGCCCTAATGGGCACAATGGGTGGGGGCAGATGGATGGATGGATGGATGGATGGATGGCAGGATGACTGAAAGGCTTTTTATTCAGCTGGAATGAGTGAGCGAGTGAGAGCGAGAGAGAAAATGAGCCATTTATTTCTCTGATGAGCGGATGAGAACAAACACGAGGCAGGCGAAGGAGGAGTTTCGTTTTGAGACTATTCGCAACTTCCTATTTTTTTTTCCTTTTTGTTTTCTTTATTCCTCCTCCTCCTCCCACCCTCTCCTGTTCCCTCCCTCCCTCCTTCCTTGCTCACAGCTGCAAGTTATAAGGTTGAGGAGAACTGCATGGCACACAAACAGTGATGACAAATTGATTGCGCCGTAGTGATGGCGAGAGCGATGGGAAGATGGCAGATGATGGGCCTTGATTGGGAACTTTGGGGGGAAACAGAAAACCCCCCAACCTTGAGTTTTTCATAAACTCCTCCTCCTCCTCTTTCTCTTTTTTTTTTTACTTTATTTTTTCCTCCTGTTTTATGTCTGTGAGTCAGTCTCTCCATCCAGAAATAGAAGGCTGAGAGTCAGCAGGTGTACGTTGGGATGCAGCAATTCAAACAACCATCAGATTTGTTCAGTTCTATTTTTGGAGCTTTCTGTGCTTTCTGAATTGGTTATTAATATTACCAAAAACAGACCAAACGTGTCGTAGCTGCACTGGAGCAACGCATTACAGTTTTTTGTATTGTATTTGTTTAAAAAAAAAAAAAATAAAGCATTTCAGTTTTTGAGCCCGTTTTGTCACGTCTCTCTCTTTTCCTTCTGTCATCACACTGCTCTTCCTCTTTTTCCCCAACAAACCTCCCCACCCCACACTTCCCACCCTGACGATGGGGCGCATTCAGCCGTCTAAAAAGAGGAGTTGTTTTGCCAGCTTCATTAGCGTTCTCCTAATTAGCCGAGCATCTGATGGATCTCTGACAGGCCTAATGATTGGAGATGACAAGCTCCGCATGCCATCACGCTCGCCAATTAGGTCTGCAGCAGAGTTGGATGTAATCAACTTGATCTTACAATGTCCTCATTTGCCCGCCCACTCCCACTCCACCCCTTCCTCCCACTGCAGGTGAGGATTTGGGGCAGCGGAGGCAGTGTGTGTGTGTGTGTGTGTGGTAGTAAGGAGATGTAGGTGAGGATCTTTCATCGTTTACTTGTCTTAAATATGTGGCTCTGTGTGTAAGGTTGTACACGCACATTCACACCCATAGACATACACACACTCTGGTATGTAAACATGCATGCACACACACACATTATTTTCAGAGTATTTATTTTTTCTGCTGCCTACCATTCAAGTAAAGACAATGCTCAGGCGAACGCAGCATTCGTGTCCATGGGCTTCCAAGTGGACGACAGACCAAACACATCATTGTTCCAGCACAGGAAGCTTCAACATCAAACCCTGAATATTTTTCCACCTGTGTTTTTTTTTTTTTTTTTTTTNTTTTTTTTTTTTTTTTTTGTTTGTTTTATACTTTTCTAATTTTTACGAAACTTTCATCCATACATCTTGCAGAGGCTAAAATGTATTGTTTTACTTATGTAGGTTACACCTGCATAACATGTGGAAGTTTTGGAGCCAGCGGCTGTCTGCTATCGTGGTTAGCATGTTGTCGTGTGAGTGTGTCCTCCTGCAAGCCCGCCGCAGATTGATGACGTTGACACTGGTCATTATTAGCTACTCAATGACACTTTCTCAGCGTGGGAGGATTTTTCACCCGCGTTGATTTTTCAGAAACACCTATCATCAGCATGGTGTCCAAAGAGGCTAAGCATGATTTATGTAAATATTAACATCAAGACAGATCTGGTTCTGTCCAACAGGAGATAGATGGCAGCCGAGGAGGAAAAGCAGCTGATTTCTGTGATTTCTCTGCCTCCGCGCGCGTGTGTACGTCTGCGCGAGTGTGTGAGAGCGTGTGTGTGATTGATTGTAGATGAGAGCGAGAGATTAATCATGCTTGATGTGTGTTAATGTTGCACTTGCGGTGGATCTAAGTCGAGATGCAGTGGCCCATTTAAACACGCGCACGCACACACAAACACACGCGCACACACACAGTCACGGGTACATTTGCACATGATGCAGACACACATTCACATTGTTCCGCTCTGAATGTCGACATTTCCAACGGGATTTTTCATTTACGTGTTTATTAATGTACATTTGGGGAGGTTGCTTAAGCATTTTTAAACGGTTTTGTTGGTTAAAAATACAATAATTTATAGTTTGCTGACACCTAGCAGGAGAAGCTCCTCCCCTCCAGTCAGAGCCAATGGAATCTAATGAAACATGCCAATATAATGAAGCTAATTAACCTAATTTAAAGCAGGTCTGGATAATTCTATTAATAATTAAGAGAGTGAAAAATGGTTTCATAAACAGCACCTTTCACTCCTTCTACTCTTAATTAAGAAATATCTTATGTCATAGGAAATTTTTATGACATTTATTGTTTATGACTATATTAACAGTATAAAATGTAAGCATACAGTACATTATCCGTTACTTTTGGATGGTCTATTCCATGTTCATTCCCATATTCGTGTATTAATTGCAACTATACTAATTACTGTTCTAATTATACACATTCTGCAGCCATGTTTATGTGCCTCTCAGTCTCTAAAAATACAAATATCATTTTATAATGATATTTGGTTGTATTTTGTAGCTTTTGTAGCTTCATCTTTTCCTTTCTGAAGCGTATGTTTCTCTCTGGCCTGGATTTGACCTGCAGGATGTAATAAAGGCAGAATTTAAGGACTTAATTTAAAGAACAAATTCCCAGATTACTCACCCTTAAAGTTACAGTCATCAACTCCAACTTCTAATGAAGCGAATGTATTTGAGTAGCAGCGACTAAAAGTTTGCTGCCTTTAAGTCATTTTCCTGAAGAGGTCGGTGGTCCTTTTATACTTCATCTGCATCTGACATCGTTTAAAGTAAAACATGAATTTTTTTAATTTTTTTTTTTAAATGCATGAGTCACTGAACCGACCTTTCAAATGAAACCTGCACACATCAGATTTAGAAAAGGAATGAAGCTGAATAAAAACATATATTCTTATATTCAGTGGTGGAAAATAGTATTGTAAAAATACTTTGTTACAGAACTTAAGTATTTTTGTTGAGTACTTGAGTATTAATATTTTAGTAATATACTTTTATACATTACTTTTTTCAGTTCAAAACTTATGCTTATTATAAATATAATTTCTTAAATAGGTAACGTTTGTTTTTTATGAGTTCGCCGTATCCACAGACAGCAGACTAGCATAAGCGTATGTATGATGTCACTGCTACGCTAATAGCGTCCATTAGCGGTAAAACAGCATGAACTTGGCGTTTACTGACAGACGAGGAGGATCAATATATTCGTCTCATTGTGGCAGATGACTGAACAAGTCAGATAATTTCATTCATATGTTTTTCTCATTACATAATACAGTGGTTTTTTTGTTGCAGAGATGATATAATTTATAGTCATGTTTGAGTTGTTAAAACATTGCCGGTTAAGTTCAACTTATTTTGCTGTTTGATTGATTTTAAGTTGCGATAATGCTGGTTTGTGTTGTTATTATTAGCATGTGTGTTAAGTTCAATCAGAGTTCTGCTGCTCTCAAAACTGAGTTTATTTTGAAATCTGTGCACAACATATCGCAACAAAACCTTTTTTACTTTGAATTTCAATGCTTAAGTACATTTATCATCAAAATAATATTTCTGATATGTAAAATTATCAGTGGCTCCTTAATTATTTTTACTCAAGTAATTTTTCTGTTGGGCAATTTTACTTGTAATTTTTTAATGAAATATCTCCACTTTTATTCTAATACTGCTTTTGGGAGCTTTGGGATATAATTACACTCTTCGTTAAAAAGTTAAAGTTAATTACTTGATTAAAAGGTTTGATATCTGCCTCTGCAGTCTCGTGAGCTTTGATGTTTCGCCATGTTTGGGTTGAATGTGAGGCAGAAATAAAGTTGCAGGTTGAGTTAAATGTTCCTGGACAGACACAGAAACTCAATTATTCTGACTAACAAACTGGAAAAGTGTGAAAAGAGGCTTCAAACATCCAACAACCGATGTCCAACTAACGACGTCTCTGTTAGATTTACGTCACACTCTCATTTGTTCAGATTCTGGTTGTAAAAACGCCAGATGTGTTTGATATTATTGCGATCGCTCAGTTGGGAAGGAGGAGACGTGAAAGCTGAACCCGCACACTCCGCTAGGTCACGCAGCCTTCCACACATCCCACACCGCTCTTCTCCATGATTTTTTTCTGTGATCATGGAGCTTCATATTGTTGACCGTGTTTCCTGTGATGAAGAGGAAAGTTAATCTTATCAAATCTGGCATTCTTGCTAATAACTCAAACAGTCTTCAGTTGATCTACTTATACTTATGTTATCTGGGTGAGCTAAGCTAATTAGCATAACTGACCACTGACAGCCATTGATCTTCTAATAAGTTAGCATACTTTCATTCTCAAGGTGAATTAATGAAAATCAGGCCATTCTGTTAATATTAGTTATCATTTTAACCACAGTTTTAAAAAATCAGCCAATGTTGGTAACTTCTGCATCCTTTTCTTTAATCAGACAGCTGCTGTCCTCTGACTGAAAATTAAATATAAATCACCTTATGATGTAAACCTCCAGAAACGGTTTGTAGCACTCTGCGTTCTTTAACCTGTCAGCCTTTGCAAGGTTTAATTTTAGAGCTTGAAACAGCTGAGTTTGGTCAAATGTTAAACACTTTTCAATTAACACAAGCAGCTGATGATATATTTACAACACGCCATCATTAAACTGTGGGATTTGGGTTCAGTTCAAGGCCTACATGCAGGTTTTTGCTGCAGTTAATCACACCTGCACACCTAATAAAAATCAGGGACACATTTTCACCTCATTACTTCAGGTAGAGTCTAAATTTAAAAAAAAATCTATTAATATTTGTTTTATTTTGAATTAGTTGTTAAATTGATTCTTTTTAGCCATTTGTAGAATTTATATTATAAATTTTTCCCTCTATCTCCACATGTCTGTCTCAGCCCCTCCCCCCACATGTGAGCGTCTCGGGGCGTTTTCACACTTGGTCCAAATACTGGAGTCTGGACTCAGGATCGTTTGTTCAGTTGTTCTGTCATCATTCCACGTCTGTTTTCCCGCACGAGGATCCTTCCAAGCTGTGGATCAATTCCTGCCATATGATGCATTTTTGCAAACAGACGATATCGGACAAGTTAAATTATATCAGTAGAAGTAGAAATTCCATCATTGAGCCGATCACTTCATTTCAGCTCTGTGGAGCGAATGGCTTTCCCATCTGGTGGGACCGTCAGAATCCTCCATACTGTTTTGTGGTGGACCCAGTCCTCGTTTTTTGGACAACAACCAGGTTCAACAACACTTCCTCACACTTCACGAAAACGCATCAAACTCTCTAACAAATAGCCTTGGGTCTGGGAAACAAATGAAAATGCTCCCAAGTCTCAGCCCTGTCCGTCTTTTCTACATTTCTGCGTTCCAGTCCAAGTCCCAGTCCCTTCCCTTGTAGCTCTGTGTCCCCGTCCCCGTCCCACTTCCTGCATTACTTTGTGCAGAGTGAGTCTTTCCCAGGCAGCCAACTGACACTGTGATTAGTTATGGCCTTCCTCGGCTTTTCTCAGCGTTCCTGCCCACAATGAACCTCTGCAAAGAGCGGGCGAGAGACAGAGAGAGAGAGACAGAGAGAGAGGGAGATATAAAGTGAGCGAACAGTTGAATAGTTGAATATTCTATCATAGGCAAAGACAGAAAGGGAATGAGATTGTAAAAAAGATTATGTGCACGGGGAAGAGAAAGTAGGAGAGAATGAAAAAGCAAGCAAGTAGACAAACGACAATCATAGAGAACGAGAGAGAGGAAATGGGAGGAAGGAAGGAGCTCGAGCTCGCTCATCTCTTCCTCCCCCCTTTCCTTTCCTTGAGGATAAGTGGCTGATGGTTTATAAACAGCGTTTCTTTCCCCCCTCTCCCCGAATCTTCCATCATGGCTCCCATTAGGTTGACAGCTGTCAATTAGAGCTCCCTTGGTCTGGCGCTCTGCACTTTATTGCAGGCAGTTGATGCTGTCATTTCGCTCCCAGTTTCGCCTTGAGCGTTATCACGAGCGCTCAAACAGTCAATAGCTGATGCATCAGCAGTTATTTCTTAAATTGGCTCACAAGGCTGCATCCTTCCCTCATTTTTTCTCCTCCCAGTTCTTCTGCTCTTCCTCCCTAAAGATTGTTTTGTGAGGATGAGTTCAGGGCTGCAGGACAGGCTGCTGTTTGTTTGTCACGCAACAATTAAAGCGAGTAAACAGGAAATTATGGAGAATTTATTTTCAAAAACACAAAATCAATTTTTATGCAGTTTTAAAATCTCTTTTTATTGTGCATAGGTATTATCAAACAATATGTTATTTGTGTTTTGTCAATTAATTAAAATTTTTCTTTTTAACCCGACGTCAGTTTGATTGATATTTCATAAAATGAGCAATTAAAATATGATTTTTAAAATAGTTTTTAAAAGCTAAGTTGTCTATTTGCAAACGAACCTCTCAAAAAAGTTAATTAAATTTTACATAAATAAAGTTGTTTATTTGCAAACGCTATTAAACTATTGAATAATTTTTTCTAATAATATTACTAAAAACAAAACAACTATAATAAATTCCATACAGAGATAACATGAAATATTTATTAAAAAAAAAAGACAAATGTTAATATAGTGTAAGATTTAATTGTTAGTTTATTAAAATAAAATAAAATGAATATCAATATATGTTATATGTATTATTTTAGTGCCATAATAATATTCACAATTGGACTTTGAGTACTTTTGAGAAGTTTTCACGAAAATTGTTAAAAAAAAAAAAAAAAAAAAAAAAAAACAGGTGTAAGTTTACGGTGCCTAATGCAAGCCGCTGCCGTGACGTCTGATTGGCTGACAGGCACACACTGAGGCATCCTGGGAAAATGGCTGAAACAGGAAATGGTGACTGGACTGAGCTCTCCATACTTACACACAAACATGTACACACACACACACACACACACACACACTTCCTGTGCTGACACAAGGCAGACTGCTGTAACAGGTCAGGCTGCTGCATGACGTTTCTGGGCGGTCTGTGTGTTCTACATCAAAAATCAATCAATCAATAAAATAACATTTTTATTTTAAATTAAGACATCAAAAAAAAAAGTGCCTCGTTAGTTTTAATGACAAATTAATCATTTTGAGAATAAGAAGAAGTTTACAGAGAAACTTTAGTAAAAAAAAAAGTAGCTTCAGTTCATGGTCATAGATATTTCTGTTATAATTTACAGCTTATTATACTGTGTGTGTGTGTGTGTGTGTGTGTGTGTGTGTGTGTGTATTCGTGTTCATGTGGGAGGGGCTCATGGAGTGTAAGGAACTACAGGGTCAGTAGGACAATAAGACAGTGTCAAGACAAGGTGTGTGCATGTGACTGCCTGTGTGTGTGTGTGTGTGTGTGTGTGTGNCTGTGTGTGTGTGTGTTTGAGAAAGAGAGAGAGACAGAGAGGGAGCTTTTGAGTGTCATCTGGGCTTGGCTCCAGGTCTGGGTTTCTTCTTACCCTCAGTGGGGGTTGCCTTTATGTCTGCAAAGTGTGTGTGTGTTTGTGTGAATGTGTGCGTTTGTGTGTGTGTGTGTGTGTGTGTGTGAGTGCGTGTGTGTGTGCGCGTGCACATAATCAGAGTTCTGTGCTTCCCTTTCCCACGGAGTCTTTGGCTGAGCCTAGGCGAGACTGGCAGCCATCAGTCACGTGTGTGTGTGTGTGTGTGTGTGTGTGAGTGCGAGACGGTGGCTGTGATGAAAGGCAGGGGAGCCAGCGAGGACCCGTCTGAGGCCCTGGTAATCAGGGCCAGCCCGAGCTGACATCCTTCTCAAGCTGACAGCGCTTTCCTCTTCGTTCCTCGCCCCTCACACACACACACACACACACACACACACACACACAAACACACATGGCTGAATGGCCACTCAGCCACTGCCAAAAGACAGTCCTACATGCCTTTCGCCCTCTTTTTCTTCCTCCTTGTTTCATGTTCTGATCAGTTTCAGATGCTGAGAATTATCCTCACCCTGCAACACTACCACTCTGCGTGTGTGTGTGTGTGTGTGTGTGTGTGTAATATGATGGTTTATGAGGCGGCTAGGAAATGCATGGTTTGGTACAGTTTTATCTTACAAGGGCGTGGTAGGAAAGTGTGTGTGTAAACCATAGTACACCTCCATGTGCTTTTCTGTCTATTATGTGTGTGTGTATGTGTGTATTTTCAAAGTGCACGAGGGTTAAAGGCAAGTAGGCAGGTGAGAGAGAGAGAGAGAGAGAGAGAGAGAGAGAGAGAGTCGACCATGCTGAAAAGGCGACAGGAAATGGTGAGATGAGAGAAGTGGGGAAGAATCCTGTTTTATTTCTGCGGCGCAGCCTGTTGCTAATTAATGTTTCTTGGTGGGTTTGTGTCGGAGCTGAGTAATGTTTTTGATCTTTATGCCTGATAACTGCATACCTAATGAGATTTCAAAGCTGGTGGAGATGGGAGTTGCTGCTCCCTGCAATTATTGACAGATGCCTTTTCTCCGCCACTGGCTGCTGCGCCATAAATCCTTCCTCGGTAATGAGCTTGAGAAGTGCCACCCTGCCAGTGAGCTAATGAAACCGAGCGAGGGGGGCCGCCTGTGTGTGTGTGTGCGCCTGTGCATGCGCGTACGTGTGTGTGTGTGTGCGTGTGTGCATGCGTGCGTGTGCGAGAGTGCATCACACTTCTCTGACACATTTTTTTTCCTCTTTAAATGCACTCTGCAGATGTCAGCCACCTCGCCTGCTAGCAACAAAGAGAGAAAAAGAGGCAAAAGAAAGATAGTCGGTGAGGGAAGGAAGGAAAAAAATGAAAAGACAAAGCAGAGCCCTTCTTTCTCTTCCTCCGCTTTATGAGAAGTGCAAGTTTTCAGGGGAGGGGGGGTNGGGGAGGTTCGGGTTACAGCCCCATGCTAAGGCTATTTGTCTAGGTTTGGCTGTTTTATTTGAAATCCTAGTATCTGTGTTGCCAAATGGGGCAGTGATGGATACCGCCGCCTACCCGCATTCAGCACTCACTTCTCTCTCTCCCTTTCTTCTCTTCTTCTTCTTCTTCCTTGATGATCTCTTCCTCTCTTAATGCAGCCAGGGAAGCAACGTGTTTGAAAAAAAAAAGGGAAAGCGGCATGTGAAAGAGAGAGAGAGGAAAAACGAAAAGCAGGGCGACCTTTCCGCTGCAGAATGTCCAGTTCTTTGCGTGTGCTTGCATATGAGCTCCGTATCGATGTGGCGTGTTTGTTGAGTGTGTGTGTGTTTGATGCATGCTTTAGGAGCTTTCCAGAAAGCAGAGGAAGAGAGTAGCAAGTCAACGGCCGCCGTCTCGCTGCCAAACAGTCGATTTCCCCCTCTCATCATCCACGCCATACATCACCGACCCACCCTTCTCTCCTGACACAATGACACGTGTCATTTATCAAACGGGGCTTTGCCAGGGCCAAACGTGTGTGTGTGTGCAAGTGTGTGTGTACGAGCGCACCCGTAAGAGTGTGAACATGTGTGTGTGTGTGTTTTTGAGTGTGTGTCTGCGTGTAGGGCAGCCTTTCTTTCTTCCTGCCTCAGAGGTCCACCCTTTCAGGGAAGGTGGGAGTGACAGAGTGGAGGATGAAGAGAGAAGAGAGAGAGAGAGAGAGAGAGAGAGAGAGGGGGATTATGGGTGTTGAATGAGTGTGTGTGTGTGTGTGTGTGAGAAGTTTGAAGAGGAGAGAAAGAAATCGGCTGGTTTGGTACAGCCCCTCCCACTTTCTGTAACCCCTATGATGCAGAGAAATACAGGAAGTGTGTGTGTGTGTGTCTGTGTGTGTGTATGTGTGTGCGCGCACACACCTTTGTCATTACAATATTGATATATGTACAGCAACTTTATACAGTATTTTACACACAATTACTCACATCTGGCGTCATAAACACACATAGATAGTAAATCAGGCTCTGCTTTGTAAATGCATCCGTCTTCTTGATGCCCGTCTTAAACGTGCGTTTGCGTTTTTGCGTCCGCAGCATCCCGTGTTTGTCTCTCTCTCCGTGCTTCCGTGTCCCGGGGGTTTCTCGCAGGCATGTATCAGTCATGATGTCTTATCTCGCGCACACACGCCGTCAGCGGCGTGCGCGTCTCTCCCGTGGGTTTGGCCGGCGCAGTCTGTCTCTCTGCCTTCACTTTTGGCTGATTCAGAGGGAGGCCGCGCAGAAGATGGATGCTGCTTAAAAAGAGCCTGTTGATGGATATGAATCTGCTGCCGCCATTCATCACGGCTGTATTATTTAGACTGGATCGCTACAGAGCTGTAACCTGAGCCTCACCAGTCTGCGTGTTTGCACGTTAGGATGGGAACAGCAGGTGTGTGTGTGTGTGTGTGTGTATGTTGAGGGGAGGGGGTGCAGGAAGAGGGGACAATCACAGGTTTGAGTCTCAAAAAAGGAGGAAAAGAAGAATAACAGGTGAAGCCAGAAGTAGAAATGACCAGATTCTGTGTGTGTGTGTGTGTGTGTGTGTGTGTGTGTGTGTGTGNGGCATTGATGCTGGGTGACAACAGATATCTCTCTCTCTCTCTCTCTCTCTCCCTCCCCAAAAATACACTCATCACCTCAGCTGTTTCTGCGTAATAATATTCTGTGTACTTCAGGGAATCGCTTGAAGGCGTTTGCAAGGTTTGAAGTCAGGATTTTTAGCAGATTTAAATTGAAAATAATTTCTCTTCTTGCCGACTTTAAAACGTAGCGTAACATCTGGAGATCTTTGCATTTTGCTTGATTGAGGAAGTGTTCAGATGACCAGATTTTAGAGCAGGTTTTCCGCTCGCCAACACTTTTTGGGCATCTCTGATAAAAGTCAAATCGCTGCTCGATGTGTAAACGATAAAAGATGTGATCGAAAGAGAGAGAGAGAGAGAGAGAGATGTACCGATGCGTCAGAGAGATGAGAGATATCTACAGGCTGAACATCTGGACCTGACAGAGTCCCAGTCCTGCAGTGTGAAATGTGTTATGACCAGCAGCGATGAGCGCAGCCAATCAGAGAGCAAGACACCGGGCGAGAGGAAACAAAGGGGAGGAGTCATAACATCTGCAACAAAATATCAGTGAGCATGGACATGAGGAGCAGCTTCATCGTTTTTCATGTCGCGTTGGTGTGTGTTTTCGTGAGTTTGGAGACGTGGCGAGGAATTCTGCTGGTGAAAGACGTAGTGTCTGATGCCGATCGATCAAGTTTACAAACCACAAAATACACAAGATACACAAGATACACAAGATACCCAGTTATAAGACAGAAGGCTGTGTTGTGAATAGTACAGCGATATNATACACAAGATACACAAGATACCCAGTTATAAGACAGAAGGCTGTGTTGTGAATAGTACAGCGATATGATGACTTTAAAAGTTGTATGGTGTGTACTGTTCATTATCTAAGGCTAAGTGTGTGTGTGTGTGTGTGTGTGATCAAAAGCTGCATTCACAGACCTCGGAAATCGAAATTTTCCCAGTTGGAAGTTCCAACTTCCAACCTCAAACTGTTCCAGCCAAATGTAATCAAAAAAGCAGCTGAACACCAATAAATACTATAAAATTAATTCAACTTCATAATAAATGCTAACTAAAGTAAAATTAGACTACAGGACTGTCTGGTTGTGTTGTTTTACAATGATATTAATCACAGCGGGTATTAAACTTTGTGCAGAGAAGTAATATTCTGAAATTATTTACACTTATGTATCAATGGTAAACAGTTACTATACAAAATAGATAGTTGCCATGGTGATATATTCTGACCTTTTTCTGTCAATTTCACGCAAGAAAAAATACTTTATTCGGCTCCGTGTTGATGACGTCATACTCGGTAAGTCGGGGTAAATCATTTTGGTCCGAGTTTCCCAGCAGGAGCTCCGACTTTAAGTGCCGTTCCAACGCATTTTTCCAAGCAAGAAGTCAGAGAAACCTGAGTTCCGAGGTCTGTGAACGCAGCATAACACGGAGCATTTCATATAATAACCAAGCGACCAATTTACAAAAAAAACAGGCTAACAGAAATTCTGTCTATCTATGGAGGTTTGTCAGGTTTGTAATTGACTATAATTATCCGTCGTGCTTAATAATTATTTGTTCTGTAGCACCAAGCAGCTAATCACAACCGGACAGTTATACTCAGAGGTTAAATAAAGATGGCTGCCTCACGTATGAATCAAAATGCGATCACTGTGTTTGCTGCTGTGGACGTTTAAATAACAGATCACATTCATCCCATGACTTTGCAGATTTTACTCATTTATGCAGCTGATCTTTTCTAAGCCTGCATGAATGCAGCGAGTCATGAGTCATGTATTGATGATGAGTTTCTTTTTTTTTAATTTATTTATTGTGTCCGGTATGAGGACGGAACGAGTGCCAGGCCTTGATTACTGCTGGGAAAAAGTGGTAATGCATTGCTCAATACTTGACTCATTTGGAAATGTTAAAAGGCATGTTTGTACCGGATGTAACTTACATTATACAGATCTGCTGGTATGTTTTAGCTAATATGTGATGAGAAAACAAAAAAGTGTCCTGAGATTCAAAAATAATTCATAAGTTGGTATGGAAGGACAGAGAAATGTTATTTTCTACATCTGAACACTTAAAAGTACATTATTGCTCTTATACAAAGGTAATTACCAAAGAAAGAAAAGTAGTCTGTGTTCATTCATTATTTAATGTTTGTTCTTAAGTTAAAAGTTTAAATTTAACTTAAGAAGAATAATAATAACTTACTGTATATACTCGAGTATAAGCTGGTTTTTTTTTTTTTTTAAACCAAATTTCANCGAGTATAAGCTGGGTTTTTTTTTTTTTTAAACCAAATTTCACAACGCAAATCTGGGGTCTGCTTATACACGAGTAATTCAAATCAGATCCCAGAGAAAGAAATTTCCAGAGGTGGAAATACTACCCATTACCACTACCCATGAAAATACTTTAAATTATACTTTAGAATGATGTATTTCCTAACTAAACATCTTATTCAGTACATTTTGCGGCTGCCACTAAGCCGTGATCTGTCAGTTATGGTAATCAGCTGCTGAAATAAATATCACGTTTACCGGTACGTGGATTATTTTCAGAAAATCACAGGAGTACTATGACAATACCCAGAAAAACAGGTAATTTGCTAAACAAATAAATTGATGGAACAACATCAGGGTGTCGGCTTATATATAAGGGTTTCTTTAAAAATCTAAATTTGCAGGTCAAAATCAGGCGGTCGGCTTATACATGAGATCGGCTTATGGTCGAGTATATACGGTACCCTGTTCATTTGTTATTTTATGTTTTCTTTAGTTAAAAGTTTAAATTTAACTTAAGAATAATGATAATTTAAGTTTAAATCCTTAGGTGAGTTTCATGAAGCATCACTATCGTTATTGTACCTGCAGGTTAAAATATTAAAATATGACGATGTTCGTTTGAAGTGTTCTGGTTTATGATTTTAAAGGACTCCTGCCAGCCAATCAGAAATGAGCATTTTCATGTATAACACACATATAAGCTTCAGAATTTGTCTTGGGAGTTTAAGTTTGTATGCAAGACTGTCTTATATACAAACCTATAAAATGCACAGAATGGTAATTTTTTTTTTAATCTTACAAACAGGAAATAAAAATAACTAGAATAACTATTTGATATATAATTTGACACCATCATCTACATAATATTTCCACATAGAACTACGTGGCAGCTCCTTTTAAAAACTGTTTTCACATGCTCTAAACTATCATTTTAAATAAGAACAGTTATATGTTGGGGTTTTTATGTGCGCCCTCCTTCCCTTTCTTCCTTCACTACTCCATCTCTCTCACTCTTCCGAGGTTTCTGTAGCGCCAAGGCAGACGTGGTGATTTATTGTGGCCATCCATCTCTCGTGCTCATCCATCACCGGCCGGTTGCTAGGCGATCATGGCAGCAGCTGTTTGCTTTTGAGTTCGACAGAGGGGCCGTCAGTCAGCGGCGGCAGGTGAAAAGCATTACGAACGCGCCATTGTCACGCCAAATAATTAATCAAAGGCAGGAAAGATAATTAAAAAGATATGACCCTTGCTGGCACTTGGTCTTGGGTTTGCCCAGGAAGAGAGGGAGGAGGGAAAGAAAAGAGAAAAGGTGAGAAAACGAGTGGTGCTCTGCATTGTCGCTGCCAGCCTGCTAATGAAAAAGGCTTGTACCTAAGCAGAAACATTTTTGATACGATGAAGAAGCATATTTACATTAGAAAAATCACTACAGGAAGTGTCCAGGACTGATGTTCTCCATGAGCTGAGTTTGAACATCAGTCAGTTTTCAGTAAATTCTCCACTTTGACCCCAGAAATGAAGAGGATAGAATAATTTCTGCTGTTTATCGTAGACTTTGCCACAGCTTTAGTTGCTTCTTCACTTCCTCCGTCTTCCTTCTCCTCCTCCTCCTCCTCCTCTCAGAGGGATGTGGAGGAGTGGAATGAGTGAGTGCTGATAAAACAGGCTCTCCTGTTAGTCAGTGGCACTGCTCTAATTAATTAGGAGGAGATGGGCTGGAAAAAGCAGAGAAAGGATTTAAAAAAAAAAAAGGTTTGGCAGAGAGAATGAAGAAGCTCTTCAAACTGCTGCGGATTCATCCGTCACCTCAGTCGCACTTACACAGCAGAGACCAGACTGAGCGATAAGCACCTGCTTTACAACTTCTCCATTTTTTTTTTTTTAGCATTTCAGCTTTTTGGACACTTTTACCATGAGACAGATGGNCTTCTCCATTTTTTTTTTTTTAGCATTTCAGCTTTTTGGACACTTTTACCATGAGACAGATGGAGAGAAAAAGGAAATAATGATAAAGTTCTGAGGTCAGATTTGATCCTAAAGCACCGTGGGTGTATGTATGCATGTATGTATGCATGTATGTATGTATGAGCTTTAAGGCTCCCGTTAATTTCAAAGATGTAGAACATAATGATGAGAAACAGGCCGGCAAACACGTGTTAGCAAACATGTTTACCGTGCCGATAGGCGGGCACGTAACGGTCTCAGCTCACAATTGATGCAGGGACGAGTTGGCGGTGGTTAGATTTATTTAGCAACGAAAAGAAGCCAGAGAAGATGGAGAAGCAGATGGCGTGTTTGTCCTCTAATCTGGGTTTAGATACGACTCTCCAGCATCACAGGAAGTGAATGACCAAAGCTAAAGTTGACCCTCAGCGGTGACACGACCAGTCGTGATATTTGGACCAATCACGGCCAGGTGGAGGTACCAGAAGTGAAAAAGACAAAAGAAAGAGTATGAATCACTGTTTCTTGAGCCTTACAGGTTGTCTTTTTGCCCTTAAAGGAACATACCAGTGGTTTTGCATGTTTGAGCCCAGTATGGACAACCTGCAGACATGTTACAAGTCTGACAACTAGACTGACATTGTTCAGTTCATTCCAGTACGCTTTTTAAAATTAACTTATAGAGACTTGAAACGTTCTTGAGAAAAGTCATCCATCACAGCAAATTCAATTTCAATTACATTTTTTAAAGTAACTTTATTTAACTGGTCCATAGAAGAAAATGTCTGTCTCTGCCAGGGAATATAGTCCTAGGAGAAGACCGCTTTTACCAAGAACTTATAAACAGTCGGGTCTTCTACATTCAGATGTACATGTAGTCAGGCAAAACATGGAATTTTAAGGTAACGTCACATATTTATTGACCTTGAACATGCAAAATCACTGGGTGGTCCTTTAAAGTTCTATTGAGTTCTATTAGGCCATTAAACTACCCCTTTGTCTCTGTTACCCATATTCTAATACATCGAACGCCAATACGTTGTTAATGGGAAGTATTCCAAAAAACAAATCTCATACATATTTTGTTGCCTGAACTTCAAACTTTGCTGCAGGCTCCAGCGCGCCTCGGATGAAGAGTTTTTGTTGAAACACTGGGTGTGTAGGTGATTGAGTTGGCTAAAGTTTTAGTGTAAGATAAACTTATCTGAACCGTGTTCTAGTATTGCTGTGAGTTGGGAGTATCGACTGTCAGTTTCACTGGAAAGCATAGACCATAGATTCTGACTTCTTTTTTTTTTTAAATTACTGCATTGATAACAAAGGCAATCTGAACTATGAAAAATGTTGCTAGGTTATAAGTGAAGGGTTAAAAGCTTTAGAGGTGATTCATTAAGGCTTTAACCCTTTTCTCAATGGTCTACTTTGAAATTAAAGACATTTGTTATTGCTTAATATCCTGCCATGTCTGATCTGGCACAACCCTGACTCTTAGTCACGTATTTAGCTTTAAAACTCATTTCCAAAACTGTTTTATGTGTGTTTGGATTTCAAACAAGGCCAAGCAAAGGAAGAAAATGATACCTATAATGAGAAATTACTGAAAAAAATTCATGTACGTTACAAAAAAACGTCAGCTTATCTCACTTCTTTCCAAAAAGCAGACCTTTACACTGAGCTGTAGATCATGTGGCACATTAAGGTGGAATTCTTCTCTTAACGTGTTTGCGTTCTTTGCATGTTTCTCACGTGCACGTGTGCGTCTGCACGTGCGCTCGCCTTAACTTCACACGAAAATTTTCACATTAGCGGTGAAGTATCAGACGGGATCTTTCGTCTTTTCCCCTGCGTCACGTCTTTGATCTGCCGAGCCGAGTCTCCGTGTGTTTTGACGTCCCTCATTTTCTCAGCACCATTTATTATCTGGAGTTTATACAGCGATTGCACACCAGTGGAACCGAACGTTCTGTACACACAACCAGCCCAGCTCCGAGACAAAATAACAGCGAGGGAGAGTTACAGAGAAACAGACGAGCAGGAAGACGGGGAAAGATTTCATTTTGTTCCCTGCTTGTTGAGCTGTTCTGTCAAACTGTATCTTGATGTGTTTCTTCATCAAACTGTGTCATATTTACTGCATAAATCAGTTACAGGTTGAATCACGTTCAGTGTATGAATGTCCACAGATGAGTCTTTAAGTGTATTCTGTGATTAATTCTTAAAAAAAAAAAAAGAGTATGCATATAATAAGTAGGAATATGTNTGTATTCTGTGATTAATTCTTAAAAAAAAAAAAAGAGTATGCATATAATAAGTAGGAATATGTCACCCAAAAACTGTTTTTGAACTATACAGTAGCTTTAAAAGCTGGATGAGAAAGGTTGTTGCTATGGAAGTATTTCTAATATGCTGATTGATCAGATATTCCTTTTAATGGCAAAACAATGTCAAAGCATTCATGAACGTTCATATGTTCTTCTAATCCAAATCCCCATAATGCAATTCTGGAGTACTGCATTGGGTTGTATGCTGAGTAGACACGTGAAATTTTGCTAAATATGTCTTTTTTTTCTGCTCAGGCATTGAGCATTTCTCGTCATCTGATGCTTCCTTTTCAGTTCTGGAAGACATAATCAAATCCTTTACTTATGTAGAAAAAAAAGTACTTTATATATTGCATTACAAGTAAAAATAAGCAAGTTTTAGAAGTAAGATTTATTTAAGCAAAAGAAAAATATTCATTGTAAAAAAAAAATAAATAAAAATAAAAAGGCTTCTCTTAAAGTGCAAAACTACTAAATATAACATGAGAATTCCCAAAACTGGACAAAGTTTTCACTTGAGATCAGATGAAGGAAAAGAAAGAATTAAGGCAAAAAGAGGAAAAATGGAAGGAAAGAGAAGGGAAATGAAGTAAGAAAACTATAAACATGAGAATGACAGAAGGGTGAAGAAATGGATAAAAGGAAGGAGGGAAGGAGAAGTGAAGGAAGAAGGGAAATAATTTCAGTAAGGACTAAATATAAATTATATTATGTGTTATTTTGGTAACTACAGCACAGATACTCAAATATACTCAAATACAACAAACTTACTAGACAAAACGCTGCATCATTCTTTCTCTCTCTCTCTCTCTCTCTCTCTCTCTCTCTCTCTCTCTCTAGCTGTTCTTGCTGTCTCATTGCTTTGACTTGTGCTGCTGTTACCTTGGATTTCCTGATTTTAGTTGGTGATGTTTTTGAATTGAATTGAAGTTTTGTGATTTTAACCTCCATGTTTTATGAATATGTTTATTTAAAATGGGCGTATTTGCATTATAGCAGCATTTTTACATTTTCAGCCTTTTCAGTGCTCTTTGTTTCGCTGCAAATCAAGCACACCGGTCTTGTTTGTCCTTCAGGTAGAATGAACGTGTATTTCTCAGTCATCTTTAAACACTGTCAAGCTTTCTTTTTATTTGATTTTTTTTTGTCGGCTAGTTTTGAACATGCCGTTTCACATTTTCAGCATGAGCTCCTGCCTCCAAAAACAAGATGACAGGGACACGATAGCAAAGTGTGTCGTGAAAATGTGGTGAAATTTTTATTCTTGTCAGGATTAAATTTTGTTTTGGGTCAATCCGGGGCTGGAATAAATTATATTTTGGTCCAAATGTGGATCAGAGGCGACTTATTGAGTACGAATACTTACTACAGCCTTCAGATAATGTACTGAAGTAAAAGTACAAAGCCTCCCAGACTTGTGCTTGTATCCAGTACTTGAGTAAATATACTTACTTTCCACTGCTGCTTTCACAATATTTGGTGCTGCATAAATAGTTTGACATATTTTTTGGGTGTTTCAATCATTTTTACTTACTACTACAGTATGTAATAGTACTACTTCCAGTATGTCATGTTTGTTCTCTGTGGACATGCAGTAAATACTTTATTTGTCCAGTATTCCAGGCTGCATGGGTTAAAGAACTGATCCTTTTTGGGGTGAGCTTTATTGAAATGAGCTCCTGCAGAGACGTAATTGATCTGACATTCTGTACATCAGTAAAGTTTATTACGCTGCTTATTGTAACAAAAATCCACTTTTATCATCATTTGGAAGTGGACACATTAGAAGAGTTAACATACAGGTTGGTGTGAGCAAACTGACAGATACTTAGCCAGGTAGCCAGAGGGTGGAGAGAGAGAGAGAGAGAGAGAGCAGGAAGCAGCAGACAGAGCATCAGTCAGTCTGCTAACATTCAGCTTTCTACCTTTTCTGACACTCTTCCAGGAATGATTTAGCCTCAAGCCTTGCCTTAGGTTATATCCAGTTTCACTGAACTCTCTCTTTCCCACTATCACACACACACACATACACACACACACTTTCTACCCTGTAAACATCAGCCGACCCAGCGATAGAGAAATGAAAGTCTATATTTTGATTGAACTAAATGAAGGAACACATGAATTGGCTATTTAAAGCCACAGCAGCAAATAGGAGTACAACAGGAAGTGTGTGTGTGTGTGTGTGTGTGTGTGTGTTTCATTAGCACTTATAACCCAGTCAATAGACACTTGATTGGTTAACATGTTGCTATTGATTCATTAAGCATTATAAGCTTCGGTGTTAAACAGCCTACCTATAGAAAAGCTTTGGCTTTGCTTGATGCAGACTGGAATCTATTATAAAAAAAACTTTCCCTAATATTTTCCTTTAAAAAGCGGAATTTTTCTGATTGTAATCGTTCGAATGTAGTCATTCCAACCATTCACCATCACAACAGTTTATCCTGCTACTGACCGTTTTCTTCAGTTTAGTGAACTCTTTTATGCGTTTCTGAAGAATAATTCCTTTTGGTCAATCATAATTTTTCTGTCCTGAAAATTAAATTATTATCTCTAGGGAGGTCAAACGTGAACTGAAATATTATCTGGGTGTGCTTTGTAGTTAAAGACAAATCCAAAATAATAATTGGGTGTTGGTGAGAAATACATATTAATTGTTGAACACTCCTGAACTCTTCTCAGACACATTAAAACATGGGAATAATGTGAGTCACCATGTGGTCAAAGCATTCATTTTATATCTCAGTCAAGAATTTCTCTGATTAAAACTGATTTTTTTTTTTTTTTTTTTTTCCACTGCTCGGTCCGTACGCTGGAGTCAACATTCACAGCAAAACGATGCCAGAGTGAAAGTAAAACCAGCATTTTATAGTTTTAACTTTGATATAAATATTTGTATGTTGAAATTAATGAGCAATGACCACAAGATAGTTTTGTTTGTTAGTGCATAAAGTGTAAAATTCTAATTATTTTTTTTTATGCTTTTCTATGAGCAAGGAACATTTTGAAGACTGTTAATAATGTTTTTTCTCACAAGTGAATATATGTTGTTTTTTTTTATATTTTGGTTTGTGAATGAAATGTCCCATTTGTCATTGATTGATCTGATGCTAAAATGCTGTGCAAAACTTTTTTTTTTTTTTTTTTNTTTTTTTTTTTTTTTTTTCAATTTAACACAAACTATTTCAACAACTTCAAGCTAGATATCCTTCATGATAGTAATGGTATCATTTTTATGTGATAAACACTCGTCATATGATATTGGCGATATTGTTGACATGTTGATGAATTTCCTTATCTTGCGCAACAAAAAGAAACTCATTGCCTGCAGAATTAGTTGCTAAAAACGGCGCTACTTCTGTTGTCCAGAAATGGTTCGGCTACGAGGCTAACTGGCTAAAGCTTTAAACAAAACAAACTTGTTTCTGTACCTGAAGCAGAAAGACTCAGGTGAATAATAAGAAAGTCAGGAGGAGAATAAAGGCAGCTGATTAGCAACAGAAAACAAGCAGGAAGTGATGCTAACTCAGTCAGTCGTAGCTGCAGCGTTAGCTAGCTTTACTCTGTGACAGAAAAAGCTAACGGTGGATGAAATTATCAAAGGGTCAGATTTTGTCAGCAGTGACTTCTTCTTATGATGTAAATCAGTGTTAGCTTAGCTGCTATGCTAACTCCAGGTGAGTTCTTGCCTTGTGGTGGATTTTGACTTTAGAGTGTATTTAAAATAGCGTCATAGAGGCTAATTAGCTCTGGAAGCAACATCATAACATGCCAAAGGTCATCAGTCATTTTATTTGCTGATACTATTAATGTATTTTATTCTGCTGAAGACTAGCAGGTCAAGTTAATTTGAATTATCATTTGCAAACTAGCAGTGTAATACAGAGTCACATGATTTTATTTTAAGCTACGTCGCCTTTAAGCCGCCGATCTAATTAGTTAGCATCTTGCTAGATAAATGCAAGGTTTTTTGTTGGCTGTGCCATGTATGGTGGGGTTTACACATGTAGCTCAGCGTGTGTTTTTTCTGTGTGTGTGTGTGTGTGTGTGTGTGTGTGTGTGTGTGAGAGTGAGTGAGTGTGTGTGTGAGCGAAAGCGCTCATCTCTTCCTGTCAAAGAGGAAGCAATGTTAGACATAGTCCTGACAAGACTGTGTGTTTATGAATTCCACAGGCCAGATTCAAACACACACACACACACATGCAAACACGTATCTCGCTGACAGAGTGTATGCATGTGTGTGTGTGTGCATTGTGTATGTGGGAGTCATGTTGTAAATCACACTTATCAATTGTGGCCTGTGTCAAGGCATGCCGCACATGGTGAACGGTCTGTTTTACATTGAGAGATGCGTGTGTGTGTGTGTGTGTGTGTGTGTGTGTGTGTGTGTGCAGCTGTCACATGATGTCCTGCACAGCTGTCACAAATCACAGTTATGTGTCTCCAACACCACAGTTATGTATGTCTCAAATGTGTGTTTGTGCGTGTGTGTGTGTGTGTGTGTGTGTGTGTGTGGTAAGTTGTACAAGGCCCTGTCATTCATACAATAGATTCGTGAGTTGATATAGTACAGTGACACAATGCAGTGATACAAGTGGCTACACCAGACCTCACATAAATATTACACACACACACACACACACACACACACAGATGATTGTAGTGACATTTTTTTCTTCTTTATTTTGTACGAATGTCTAATCAGGGGAAATGGCACGATGAGAATCTGGTGTCAGATGACGACGACTCAGAGCTGAAATCACTGGAAATTCTGCAAATTCAGCAAATTATTGTCAAATAAACTGATATTTTTCTTTGATCTTTTTGATTTTTTACGTATTTTGATTTTCTCACTTATGTTGAAATATTCCCGAAACAAAAAACTCACTTTTTTTTTTTTGATTGATTCATTCTCTGTTTATTTGTATACATGGATGTCTTACCACTTCTCCTGCATGTGTACGTGTGTGTGTGTGTGTGTGTGTGTGTGTGTGGTAAGTTGTACAAGGCCCTGTCATTCATACAATAGATTCGTGAGTTGATATAGTACAGTGACACAATGCAGTGATACAAGTGGCTACACCAGACCTCACATAAATATTACACACACACACACACACACACACACACAGATGATTGTAGTGACATTTTTTTCTTCTTTATTTTGTACGAATGTCTAATCAGGGGAAATGGCACGATGAGAATCTGGTGTCAGATGACGACGACTCAGAGCTGAAATCACTGGAAATTCTGCAAATTCAGCAAATTATTGTCAAATAAACTGATATTTTTCTTTGATCTTTTTGATTTTTTACGTATTTTGATTTTCTCACTTATGTTGAAATATTCCCGAAACAAAAAACTCACTTTTTTTTTTTTGATTGATTCATTCTCTGTTTATTTGTATACATGGATGTCTTACCACTTCTCCTGCATGTGTACGTGTGTGTGTGTGTGTGTGTGTGTGTGTGTGTATGTGCGTGTGTGTTTTCCCATCAGGCTTGGTTACCATAACAGCAGCCTGAGGTTGTGTATTTACATGAGGACTTATTTGCCTTCTTAGAATAGAATAGAATAGCTTTATTGTCATTATACGTAACATATAATGAAATTATATGTAACGTTACGTATGTTACGTATATACATGTATGTATATACGTAACATATAATGAAATTACAGGTAGAGCAAGAATTACTTCTTGCTCTACCTTTAGCCTTGGTGACACATCTTTTTGGCTCTTCCATGTCCCACGGTGGTTTATAAATAAACACACACACACACAAACACACACAAACGCACACAACACTGGAACCATTTTGACATCATCTGCATGACATAAAAGGCCTTTCTTCTCTTTTCTTGCTGGTTTTAAGGACTAATTACATGATTAAATATGGCGGTCTGCTTCCTGACATAATTCATTGCCGTCTGTGCGTTTGCTGCCACACACTCACACACACACACACACACACACACACTGTTACACACATGACAGCACACACATCCAGTGCTCTAACTGAAAACCCATCAAACACGCACATACCCACGCACACGCACGCACTGGATCCCATGAAAGGTGTTGATGGCTTGCGAGGACCAGAGATCCATCATGTGACACGAGACTCAGAGCAACATGCTAACAACACGTTAGCATCAAAGCTTTGTTTTGAAGCACGCAGGGTTTTAGGTTACATTTTAATTGCATTACAGAATGTTTACAGAATGTGACATTATGGCAGCAAGAAACTACTATGACTGCAGAAAGAAACCTCTGATCGTATTATAATCTGGTGTGTGTGTGTGTGTGTGTGTGTGTGTTTGAACTGCAGTATAGAAACACATTGAAATTATGCAGTTTTACTTAAAATTACGCACTAGATTTGATTTTGTGTCTGTGCAGCAACACAATGAAATAGTGTTAACGGCATATTCTTACAGATTATTTTTTTTAATTGTAGGATATAGCTCTCTCTCTCTCTCTCTCTCTCTCTCTCTCTCTCTGCGCACTTTATGCAGTGCAGCTATCTCCATCTTCGTCTCTGCCTTTTTACCGCATCCTTCCTCTTCCTCACATGATGACTTACCGTCCTCTGAGGATGACCAATCAGCTCTCACCTACTAACCCCTCCCCCTTCATGTTTATACTTGACATTAATTTCACAAACATATCACCTGCATTTGCTACCTGAGGCGTTGCTAATTTACTTAATGTCAGTCTGGAGTATTAATAACTGTGTCCACCAGGGGGCGGTGTGGACCAACACTCAGGGAAATACTAAGATTATATGTTAGAGTGGGGGAGGGGTCGTGTCTGTATAACTGACTCCGCCCCTCCACCAGGTATGCCCCTTCCCACAGCGGCTGGCCAGGTGTGAAACCCACGTTTATTTCCCCTTTTATAAGCGCGTAGAAATCACAGAAATAAACAGAATTCATCAGCTGCGTTTACGTGATAATCCGCTAATAATCCGCTAATAATCAGAATAATCAGACTAAAAACGCCTCATGTAACTGCCTCAGTCAGAAGAGACTGACCTGCTCCGGGCCGATCGGAAGGAATTTTCAATCAGGTTGAGAGTTGTGGTTTAAACCTTTCATAATCCGTTCAGTCGGAAAATATTATTATTATTAGCGGCTAATAACCATGTAAAGGTTTAATCTGATAGCTTCTCTCTGGTTAGAATAAATCTGTTCTTTCTGCATGTTTGCTACGTGGCGGTAACGTTAGCATACGTTACGCTGAGATGCTGCGTAGTTAGAACAGCAGAATCCCAGGACACCATGTGGATCCACCTTAAAAATGTATTAACAGGAATGAATGAATGAATTTTCTCAATTACGTTAGAAGAAAACTTCTTCTTCTCCTCCTGTATTTCCAGCAGATTAGATGCTTCACAGGCGGAATCACTTTGCACGTCATAAAAACTTTAATTCTGATGAAATGCTGTGGGACGTAAACACACGTATTATCAGATCACTTTATTTAGCGTCCAGGTAAACAGTTAAGGTGGAATGTCTAACAGAATGACTTCAAACGGGTTCATGTAACCGCAGATACAGGATCTCTGTGCAGAACCTCCAATCTCCTTAAATCAAAATTTGTGCTGCTATCCCCATTTATAGAATTCATCGCGTTGAAATGACAAAGATGTGCGCACACACACACACACACACACACACACACCAAACCCCCTTTCTCTCTGTTATGCTAGGTTTTCTTCCTGTATGGACATAGTGAAAAGGNCACCAAACCCCCTTTCTCTCTGTTATGCTAGGTTTTCTTCCTGTATGGACATAGTGAAAAGGTATAAACATGGCCGCCTCCTGATACGGTCTCTGACCACGTCTGACGGGTCGCGTCTGACGGAGCCTTTATCCTAACCGAATCCTAACTCTCCCTAAATGCTTTAACGGGATTCCGCTTCCTGTGTTTCTGGAAACACGAGCAGAGAATCATGACTGCGATCTGGAAAGTCGCCCTCAGTCCGACTTCACGTACTCTCCGTTTACACGTCAGCACGAACGACACCGATACGGCGTGTTCGTAAAGTGCTTGACAGCTGACGTACAGGCCATGTTGTGTACGTGTGTGTGTGTGTGTGTGTGTGTGTGTGATTTAAGCCTCATTAAATGAGCCTCATACATGCTAGCTGCTGTAAACATGCTAATATTTCTTAATGGCACCCCTACATTGATATGCATGTGAACTCTAGACCGTTAACCCCCTCCACCCCCACTCATCAACAAAGACCCCCCACCACCACCACCACCACACACACACACACACACACCATTACAGGGCCTCCTAGCTCTCTGTTTTTCCATTAATATCAAGTGATTGAGCGTAACATTAGCAGATAAAGCGGAGAGTAAGATGACACACGCCGCGGACGCCGGAATTAAAGCCTAATATAATCACTCGGCCTCGCATAGGGAAAAACCACGCCTGACATTTTGATTTCTGACGTTTCTGGCACGGCGAGAAACAGATGGAGAGCGATTTCTCCTCCAAGTCGAGAGATACTTAACAGATTGTTCAAAGGGTTCTCCCACGGCACACACACACACTTTCAGCTAACACACTTCAAAATAAACCGATTCTACTTCTCAGGAAGTGAAGGAGCGCTGTCGGTGAAACGTGTGTGTGTGTGTGTGTGTTTAAGCTCCGGGTCCAGCTGGTTATTTTCAGAGCGAGCAGAGAGCACATCAGTTTTTATTAGCTTAATAAATCACCTTTGTTGTCAATCATGCAGCAGAGAATAATTGGATATGGTTGAAGCCTTGCGTGATGGATTATAAATCATTCAAGATTAAATTAAAAGATAATGCACAAACTTAATGGTTTGTGTTTTGCGGTCTAAATTGCCTCGGAGCTGTGCTGTTTTCCCGCTTTATTGCCAGCCGTTTTTCTTTCCTCTAAAACCCCTCACACCTTTTACATCTCTCCTCTTTGTTTTAGGGTTATGCTTTCATTTTTTTTTTTTTTTTNTCTCAATTCTACGGCAGAGGAGTGGTGAGCCGTCGTACGATGCGAGAGGAGTGTGTCTGTGTTTGCGTGGCCTGTGTGTGTTAACGTATGCGTGGATGACAATGTTTTGCTGGGATTTAAAGGACAGAATCTGTGTATGAGCGACATTTGCTTTCAGTCTGTTCTGAGCAGATGGACCTCAGGCAATACTCCAATAAAGACGAGCAAGGGAGAAAGAGTGTGAGGCAGAGAGAGAGAGAGAGAGAGAGAGAGAGAGAGCTATATCATGTATATTAGGCTGCGGCCGGTGGATTTAACTATGTCCGTTTGCGTTGGAACAGAGCAGGCGTTATCATAATCGCCTCCTGCCTACTTGACAGGGCCTTAAAGTGATCCTGTCATTTTATTTACACCAAGACCACTGTGTGATTTACTCCAAAACACACACACACGCACACACACATACACACACATTCCCCCTTGCTAACTTCCCGAGCGAGTCCAGTTGAGTAGGTCGGATGACATCTTTTGATCAGAGCTGTCCAAAGAGATCAGAGCAGACTGGCAGGTAATAGATACCCAGCAACTAACCAGGCTGCACCGCAGTTGGTGTGTGTGTGTGTTTGTGTGTATTTATAGTATTTCCAACAAAGTGTGTGTGTGTGGGAACAGGGAATAAAACTGTTTTTTTACTTGCTGCTTTAGCAAATCTCAATCACAGTGAAATTATTAATGGCATGCAGCTGCAATTTCCTTTGCAGTGTGTGTGTGTGTGTGTGCTTGTGTATATGTGTGTGTATTGTTTTTAAGCAGACATCACTTCCTGTACTGTGCTTTATAGTATTTATTGCATTATTGTGCCATGTGTGTGTGAGATGTGTGTGTATTGCAGTGTGTGTGCCCACTTGTGTGTGCAGACCCCCCCNAAAAAAAAAAACTGTATGACCAGGAAAAGAAAACAGAAAAACAACACAAAGGAATGCAGCTGTTACAGAAAGAGAAAGAGTGTGTGTGCGTTTGTGTGTGTGTGTGTGTGAGGTGGACTGGAGATGATGGAGGCAGAAGGAAGGAGAGCTGCAGGAAGGGAGGNTGTGTGTGTGTGAGGTGGACTGGAGATGATGGAGGCAGAAGGAAGGAGAGCTGCAGGAAGGGAGGATGAGAGGAAAGGAGGAGGAGTGGGAGGTGAGGATGGAGGGAGTTCAGAGAGGAGAAACAAATGGGAGATGGTGGAAATGATGAATCTTGCTCAGTGCTGCTTGGCTAACTCTGCACACCCTGCTGGTTTCCCTTCTGCACACGCACACACACACACACACACGCGCACACACATACGCACACACACGCACACACATCCCCCGGGACGAGCACTGGTGACCCTGGGTTGCCCTGTGGGCTTTGAGAGTGTGACGGCAGCACGTGTGAACGACCTGAATAACAAAGAACAGCAGAGATCATTTACTGACAAACACACGCTCATAACGTGTGTGTGTGTGTGTGTGTGTGTGTGTGTGCACGTGCTTTAATATGTTTAANCGCTCATAACGTGTGTGTGTGTGTGTGTGTGTGTGTGTGTGCACGTGCTTTAATATGTTTAATCAAATATACCAAGTGAGATATTTGGGAGATTACTTTAAGTAATCAGAACAGACTGTCAATGAACTATTAAATAAAAATATATAAATTTATATCTACATTTCCACAGCATGAATTTCATTAGTACAATACATTCATGTCATATTCAAAACAAAACTGATTATTTCAATCTGATCGATGCTACTTTTTCATTTTTTCAGAGTTTTGAGCTGCTGTTAAGGAAACCTCACACTTCCTGCTGATTATTTCACAATAAAAGCAGGAAAATTAATGTTCCCTGAACCACTGGAGGCCCTAAAACAGAAGGAGGAAGTGTTAAAATCACATTAATGTGATCAGAAAATGGGGAGTTCTCTCCCCAAAATATAATCAAACATACCTATAAATAGTTTTAGATGGATTTAAAATATATTAGCAGATATTATGTTTTTAAATATAAATGCATGACAGTTTTTAGCAAGTATGACTGAAATTTGATTGTAAAAAATTATATATTGCAGCAGGATGCTTCTGTTGAACATAAAGTTCTTATCAACATAAACTCTAAACCTTGCTGGACATTAGATTCATTATTCAATATAATAAGGATCTGTTTAAAAAAAAAAAACAAAACATCAATTTATGCTACAGCCAAGATAANCAATATAATAAGGATCTGTTTAAAAAAAAAAAACAAAACATCAATTTATGCTACAGCCAAGATAATATTAGAGACTTTTTGACAGACACCAAACTGATTGATTGATTGGTCATGCGGCAGGGTGGCGTTTTATTTTGTAGGTGATAAAATGTGCACAGGTCAGTTTAGTAAAAATGAGACATATTCCTTTAAGGTGGAATTCTTCAGTTATAATTTCTGAAATTAAAACAGCGGTGAATGATGGCTACTTCATGTATTTTGCTCCATAATGTTAATTTAATTAAATTTAATATGAATTCAGCTAACATTTAAATTTTTGTATTACATTTGCAGCACCGTAATTGTGAAAAGGCTAAATAACAGCTAAGGTGAATGCACCTTTATGTCACCTATAACACAACAAACGAGCAAAATATGAATTTTAATCATAATTAAATTGCAATAGAATTTTTACCTAAAAAGCGAATGTGGGTTGTGTGTTTTGGTTACGCGTACTTCCTGTAATGTTATTTCCTGTCCACCTTTAATCTGTTTCTCATCTATCTTCCTTGTTACCTTTCACGTTTTCACGGTGGTGAGATATTAATCTTTGAGATATTAATCTTTATTTTTCTGTCTTTTTTTCAGCTTTACAGCTTGTTCATAATTAACCAGCAGCTTTGTAGTTAGAATAATTCTGCGGAGTGTGTGATTGAGGGAGGTCACAGAAACGCTCAGAGCAGTGTGTGTGTGTGTGTGTGTGTGTGTGTGTTTGTTAAGTGTAAAATATTCACCTCTTTATGAGCTCAGGATTCCAAGAATCAGGCTTAGCTAGAAATACTACAACTTGATAATTAGCTGGCACACAGTTTTCACACTTTTGTTACATTAAAAAAAAAAAAGACAAAAAAAAAACAAATGCAGTTTTTTTCAGAGAACACCCACACAGTCCACACACCCACACCGACATAAACACACACACACACACACACATCTCACTGTTAAAAGTCTGTTTAGGTGTTATGTTGGCAGGAAAATGAATTTGAATTGGTTCTGCATAAAATGCATTTTTAAAAAAACTGATAAACACTGCATACACACACACACACACACACACACACACACACACACACGCCTATTAGTGTTTCAGTAGCTCTTTAGACCAGGCATACACCCTGCTATTGGCATGGCAACAGCCACATGTAAAAATAATGTCAGCAGCTCTCCAGCTGATTGGCATGGGAAGACGATTAACCAGCTAACACACACACACACACACACACACACACACACAGAGGCATGCAACAACAGCATCTGTGTTTCTGCATAATCATAGTATTTCAGTGTGTTGTGACGCTGCCACAGACACACACACACACACACACACACACACTAACTGTTGCCACTCCAANGTGACGCTGCCACAGACACACACACACACACACACACACACACTAACTGTTGCCACTCCAAACATAATCTCGCCTGGCTCGCCACTTGCTCACCGCGATGTATGTATATGCTAATATTATCTCCACACGCCTGAAAGACGTTTTGCATATTTTGCACTATGGTGAGATTCATTACCAGTTATCAGCGTGGAGCTCCTTCCTCTTTCTGATAATCCGTGTGCAGTTACAGGAGATAAAATGACTTTTAGAGGGACGCTGTAGGAATGTGTATAGGCATGCTATCAGGGTGTTACCGTAACACGCTAAAATCAGAATACAACCTTAAAATCTGAAACAATAAATATGTTCTAAATTAAACACAAACAAGCTCTGGGAAGGTCATTCTGGACTTTTTTTTTTTTTAAAGAGCACATGATCTTGAATGAAACTGGTTACCTTAGGAGACATGATGATGATGATGATGATGATGATGATGATGATATATGATTTTCATCCATGATTTTAAGCGTGTTTATTAATATCATGCATCACATTGTATTCTGTCATACTGTCATCATCCATATTCTGTCATAGTCCTTCATTTCACCTGTNTGCATCACATTGTATTCTGTCATACTGTCATCATCCATATTCTGTCATAGTCCTTCATTTCACCTGTCATTTTTGTGCCATTATTCCCTAATTATATATATACGTATATATATATATACGTATATATATAAAGTAGTATGTTCTAAAATCAACAAAAATGGCCAAAATGTAATAGTGACAACATATGTAAAAAACATTACTTTTAAAATTTGAGATTTATGGTTCATATTATTTTCATCTGTGTGCTTCTTCTTCTTCTTCTTCTTCTTCTTGGAAAATGTTCTTCTTCTCCTTAGAAAATGCAGTAATAGTAGGAATATCATAACAGTCGTTACGGTTTCATACGTGATACTCTGATTATTTGTCTTTACTCTGATTAAGGCAGAAATGCATCTAAGACGTAAACGCATACAGAAGCAACAGGATCCGTCGGTTTGAATGTACGTGAGGCGTTGCGTTGTTGGAGTATGAGGAGAGTCGGCCAGGTGAGGAAATGCACGCGGATTTAAATGTCTGAATAAATCGATTCAGAATCACATAATCTAAGTCTGTTACTCAGAGGAAACTTAATCCGATTTCAGCCGATTTCAATCTAATTATGGCATTTAATGAAACTAGTGCAGCGCCTGTTCAAAACATACCTGTTTGGAACGGGTCGGACTTCATGGTGTGCGCCGCAGCCTGCCATTCATGCCCATGGAGTGGAGTGTATCCTGCCGCCGGACTACTTTATACCAGCGCAGCTCAATTCAAGAACCGCTCATCCAAACAACTTCACACGTGACACTGCACGTCCTTGGGTCCTGAGCAATAAACCTGTCGAATTTCAACTTCATACAGTGCCGGGTTCAATATATACATACATATACGGTGTATATATATATATATATATACTGTACTTATTTATATATAAAAATATATATATATATCTATATATATATATATAAACTTCTTTTAGGGTTACTAAAGATCACTACCACCACTGCATTGATTATTTAACATCTGTCCAGGGACTACAGACAAAAAATAGTTGTCTGGGTATTATTATTAATGTGTCTTGTCCCTGCCAAAACAACCAATAAATAACAATAAATAAATACGTAAATAAATATTGGTGCCACAGACAGAGATTTCTGTCTTTATAGTTTGATAAAAGTACCATAAAGTGGATTCTGAACACACAGAGGCACTGTAAGTGTCTACAGGACCACCGTGTGATTGTTGCAGGAGTCGGGATGCGTGACGTCTCGTTTCTTACAGCACGGTGTGGCCGTGCAGAAACGGTGCGGGCGTCACGTTCAGACGTTACTGTGAATACGGTGGAAGTCTGGTTAGCATGAAGCCGCTTCAAACGGCTGCAGCAGCTCCATCCCTCAGGACTCCAGCTCCATCAAACACCTCTAGGGATCGATGGCACGCCTCACCAATCCCCAGCGTTCATCGCAGACAGCCATGCCCCTTTAACCACCCTCACTGCACACACACACACACACACACACACTAACACACACACAAACCTTCCCACCAATTTGTCTGTGCATGTCAAATCACAATAATTAAGCATTATCGATCTCAGATTCAATTAACTTCATTAACGGGGGTTGCACTGGTGATTGGGGAGGGATGGAAAGCAGGGAGGGCGGAGATTATAGGATCTCATCAAATGGGAAAAGCGGGGGTTGGAGACACACGCGCGCACACACAGTCCAAAGAGTATGTGTTGAAAAATTTGGTTGCTTTTATTTTTGGGCTCCAGTCGTGTCTTCAAGGGTGTTTCAACAATATTGTGCTGAGGCTGATGGGACAGAACTCTCTCTCTCTCTCTCTCTCTCACGCACACACACGTTGAAGCTGCATGGTCTGAGCAGATGTGTAAACAGGCAGACGTGCCTGTGCGTCTGATAGGGCTGTTAAGTGGTTATATAAGCATGATAAACTGTTTCCTCACATCATAACATCTGCAGAGAAAACAGACGTGTCATTACTTTATGCAAAGACGGGAATCCTACGACACGCACAATCCTAATATTTGCAATGAATATGATTACATACAAGTCGTTTTTCCCTTTTAAAAACACATTGGGTCGAAGGCGGGGATTTACCTTTTATTTAAATCTGTGTTCAGATGTCGGAAATCATTTACAAGTTTCCCTGAAACATTTCTGACCAATCAGAATCCAGAGCAGCTTTCAGCTTCTTGCTCGCCCCAAAATTAGATCAAACCACCTCTTCTACCCTCAATTCATCTGGAGTGTTCTCTCTCTCTCTCTCTCTCTCTCTCTCTCTCTNCTCTCGCTCTCTCTCTCTCTCTCTACTAATTAAAAGAGCACCTGCATGCCTGCTGTGTTTGGCCCAGACCTCTTCTGCTCCAGCGGTGTGTGTCTGTGTGTGTGTGTGTGTGTGTGTGTACGTGTTTCTGCATATTTATCTCAGTATCCTGGGTCATAATGTTGTGAACCTCGCAGGCTGGACCAAAGCCAGTGGCCTTGGGGATCATCTGAGTGTGTGTGTGTGTGTGTGTGTGGCCCCAGTCTTGACTGCCTTCCAAGGCCAGCCTCCCTCCTCCTTCACCTCCTCTCCCCTCGGTCTCCTCTCCTTCCACCACATTTATTCACGTCTCCTTTTGCTTTTTTTTCCTTCTTTCTTTTCTTTTTGTTACAAATTCAGTCAAAACATCGAATATTTAATGAAATTCATCAATAAACATAAAGCAGATATCGTATATAGATGATATAGTTTGATTATTTTCCTAAACACACACATAAACACACACAGTCAATCATGTTGTGCTGAGTTTAGGTTAAAGAAACTACAGACATCAATGTAGGAAATTTTAAAGGACCATACCGGTGGTTTTCCATGTTTGAGGCCCAATATACTGTGTATATATAAACCAGCATTAACATTACTGCCAACCATTTTCCAAAACATACTACTGCAGCGGTAAATTTTAGAATTGTTTTTCCTTCCTTCCAGTCTGACATTGCTTCCAGTTCTTTCCACAACGCTGTAAAAAATCAACGAGACATGCTTCAGATAATCCATCAGTGGATTATTACATTTTTTGTCAAAGTCACTTTATTTAACCGGTCAAACACGGAGCTGCAGGAAAGAAAATGTATGCCTCCGCCAGGGAATATAGTCCCAAGAGAAGACGGCTTTTATTGAGACATTATAAATGACCATGTCTTCTACATACGTGTTAGCAGGTGAAACGTTGGAATTTTAAGGGTGAATCACCTTTACATTTATTTTGAAAGATTACAGGATTTGGCAAAATAAGAGGAAAATTAAAATACAGTTTTATATTTTGGAAAATGGTTGTCAGTATATGTATTAGGTTTAGACATGCAAAAAAAAAAAAAATCACGTTATGGTCCTTTAATTAAGGCAAAGCTAACTGGTTACAGCTGCCTGTTTGTACTGTTTCAACTAAACACGAGTATTCCCAGAATTCCCATTTCCAATCGCCTCTTCAGCGCAGCGTCTTCATCAATTTATCCTCACGTTGTAGCTGTTATAACACAACACGTATGTGCGTTTCCACATATTCTTTGCCTCAAATTAGTCCAGAAACGAGCCGCGTGTTCCGTGTCGCCTACGCGGCTCGTTTTGCTGCTCTTCCTGTCCGGCGTTATTTTCTCCTTGATCCTCTACATGTGTCTTTAAACATCATATCACACATTTGACAACCNAACACACACACACACACACACATAAAGGCAGCTAATTTGAACGTGAGTGTGTGTTTCACGTTGATGTTTGGCCTTGATGAGAGTTGCCGGGCTGCTGTGTAGAGCTGTTTCCTCAGCCGGAGCATTGTTCTCTTAAACAGCTGTCGTTTTGGCTGATTCAGAACAGATGGCATGTACATGTGGGTCTGCTCGACTGCATGTATGTGCGGGCGGGCGGGTGTTACTGAAAGAGAGGAAAAAAGAGAGAGAGATAGACCTGTGTGTTTGCGTTTTCTTCAACATCCGTGATGCTAAGACATGCAGCTGAAAGGGTTTTAGGATAATTAGAGTTCAATAAAATAAAAGACAGAACGTACGCGGCGTTGGAAAGGGTCATGTGACATTCATTTAAAATCGCACATAACGGATAAACGTATGAAATGCCTGAAACGGATCCTTTTAGCTCGTTAGATTGAACGGCGGAGCAGACAGCATGTTCCACTGAGAGGCTCTGAGATCGCCTGAAGGCAAAGAGTTGTTCCAAGGAAGAGTGTGTGTGTGTGCACGCGTGTGCGTGTGTGTGTGAGATGTGTGATATGCTTTGGGATATCTGTGTCTCTGTGCATCTGTTTATCCCACGGCAGTGTCGTATCATTGCCAATGGCAACCGGTGGCCTCACAATGACAGAGTCGTGTGTTGCTGCTGATGCAGTAGTAGTGTGCGCGCACACACACACACACACCACAGTAGTACTACACTCTTCCTTCAAACAACTCTTTGCCTTCTTGCCACACACAGTACACAACTTGCGGTGCTCAGTGAGAGATGGGAGTCAGCAACAGTTGAAGTGTGTGTGTGTGTGGTGTGTGTTAGTGTGTGTGTGTGTGTGGCNGGAGTCAGCAACAGTTGAAGTGTGTGTGTGTGTGGTGTGTGTTAGTGTGTGTGTGTGTGTGGCTTTTCTTGCATATGTTCCTATTTTCACCAAACTGGATGTATTTGGAGTTTTCAGCCATTTGACCTGCATATATTTATTCCTGTATGTACGAAGCCGTTGTCACCATTAAGGACATGCAGATTTTAAAAGTTAAAGGAGCATACCGGTGATTTTGCATGTCTGTGCCCAAAAAATACAACCTGTACGTTATGTCGCTGCAAACCATTTCTCTATGTAGTACCAGAGAGGTAAATATTAGAATTGTTTTTCCTACCCTCCATTGGTTTTAGTTTGTTCCAGTATGTTATAAAAATCAGCTTGTACAGACTTGAAACATGAATGTTCTTAATTTTTTTTTGTCAAAATTACTTAATTGAACTGATCCAACATGGAGCTACACAGAAGAAAATGTATTCCTCCACCAGAGAATATAGTTCCAGAAAAAAAACAACTTTTACTGATAAATTTGATCAATTAAAATGACCGTGCTTTCTGCAATCGTGCATTTTAAGGTGTGATTTTGAAAGATTAGAGGATTTTCAAAAAAATAAACACAACAACTAAAATACGGTTTTATGTTTAGGAAAATGGTCAGCAGTAATGTTACATGTATGCAGTAGTATTTTTTGGGGGGGAAACCCAAAACATGCAAAACCACCGTTATGGTCATTTAAACGCATTTCATGTACTTCCTCTCCATATCTGCAGACCTGTGTGTGTGTGTGTGTGTGTGTGTGTGTGTGTGTGTGAGACGGTGAATGGTGGTGGTTGGTGATTAAACGTGTGCTGCTGTGCCACACCCATCCCGCTGACCTGCCGCCTGTGTGTTTACATACCAGGTTGGATGAGTGATGGCCTGTCACAGGAAGGAATGTTTGGCACAAAGCCACTGACGTTCTCACACACACACACACACACACACACACACACACTCGTCTTTGCCAGTTCAGTTGCTAAAACAAGGACGGGGCTTGTGCACGCGTGTGCACCATTGTTATTCACAAATCCAGCCTTAATGACAGTGTGAGCTTGCAGCGTTTGATAGACTTATTAACAAAAGAAAACATTCATACATTTACAAAAGAGGCAAGATTGTGATTTGTCTTGATACATCTTTCCTCCATATGATTCCCATTGTATTATTCTTAAACTAGAGGGATTTGAATATAAATTGAAAGCCTGGAGCCCACTCCCCGAAGTTAAACTGTAAATAATAACTCTAAACTTTTTCTAATCTTCAGTAATTGAAGCAAATGTGTTTTGCGAGTAGAGATTTGTCGCAGGGAAACGTACATACATTCATTTTTATTTACGAGGAGGTGAGGGCTGAGCGGTGTAATGAGTGAAAATGCATGCTTAATTTAAATGGTGAGTGTGTCTGTTAGGGAGCGCGTTAGATTCTGCAGAAGAAGCGTAAGACATATTAATTGACAGACAGGAACCGCTGTCTCCGAGGTTGATACAAGTAATTTATTACTTCAGAAACGAATGCCACCGCCAGAATGTGCTTCATTAATTTCAAATTTAGTTTTAATTTCAAGCTGTTGCCCCTTGAGAAGAATAAGGTGGCAAGTTCTGTTTGAAGAGACATTTCTCCCCTCTCCCTCCCTCCATCTTTCTCTTTCCATCCTCCATCTCTCTCTCTGCTGTCTCTGTTTTTCTGCAGCACAGAACAAAGACCTGGGGGTGGAAAGAGGAAAGGAGGGGGTGGTGATTTGATTCCAATTTGAAAACAATGTCAGTGTAAAAGGGGAAGTTAAAATAGAATTATTGCAGCAGTTTGTGATACGAAATCCTCTGTCTGAGAATATCATTGCATGATTGCTCTGTTTCCTCTGGGAAAAGGTTGTTTACCGATGTCTTGTGTCTGATTTGTGAATGCAGAGTTGAGAAATTTCATCATTAGATGCTGCTGCCGAGCGATGATAACAAATCTCCCTTCCTGTTTCCTTCTCTCCTCTGTCTGAGCAGCGTACATCCCTGAAGATGAGAAGGAAGCTGCCATGTTGGATGAGGACCTGGATGGAGAGGACTCGGCCCAAGAGGGGGAGGAGCCTGCTGCCAAGTTCCTGTGCCAGTACAAGGACTTCCTTCTCAAGGACCGGCCAGGATCTACAGGTTTCCACGACTCCCCCAACGCCGCTGACTTTTCTGGTCAGGAGCTGGACAGCGAGTCTCACCTGAGTGAATCCAGCGACAGGATGTCTGACTTTGAGAGCTCCTTGCTGAAAAACGAAGATGATGTCCTCCTCTCTAAAGACAGCTCCAGTGCCCTCTCCCTGTCGTCCTCCTCCGCCATGATGGCCACCGCCAACACCATTGCTCCAGCCAGCGTAGATGATGCCATATTAGCCACTACAGGGTCAGTGGCTGACAGCCTGGAGAAGATGAAGGCCATTTACACCTCTTTTCTGACAAACTCCTACTGGTCCACGCTCAACCTGAACCTGACCCAGCCCCCCCCAGAAAAACCCCCTCGTAGCCACAGCAGCAGCA
>VXCM01001595.1:0-87962 GCA_014773175.1 Lucifuga dentata
CTGAGGACCAGGCATGCAGAAATGGCAGGTGAGTGGCTGACCAGACATGCAGAACTGTGACAGGGTTTGATCAAACATGAACAGACAAATAACATTTGGTATGCACACAAACTGTGAACCCTCAAAAATGTTTAGTGCGTGATGCCCCTGATGATCACTTATCATTTCAGAGGTGTATAAAGAAACCAACAGAAGCATGCTCTGCTCTTTATGACCTCATTCACAATTTTACCATGTTATGCTCTAAAAAAAGATTTAAAAGGGGTACTATCCATGTTAAATTTCTTCAATAACTCCCTTTTTGGTCATTCTAGGTGACTGGACCATTTGAATGTGGTCTTAATTAATTAATCCTACTAAGAATTAAAGCTTCTGTTGTTGAGCCAGTAAAAATGTAAAAAAAAATTCAGCTTGCAAGTATGTGAAGTAAAATAAATGGGTGACTACAATCTTTTTTTTAAATGCAGACAATGTGTTATTATCAGAGCCGCAGAAAGGTCACCTTTATTAACCATTATAATTATTTACAGTAATTAGGCCAGATATCAAAGGAACACTTTGTACTGCTGCTCAGAGAAAATTGATTCTTCACGCTTAGAATTACTTCAAGGGTAATAATACATGGTAAACTTCCTAATGTGATGTGAAAAAAAGGCTTAATAGTCTAATTGTGCTTATTAGTGACAGTACAATGTGGTGTTTCACCTCACTTCAGTTTGTTCTACTATCAGTTCAAGAAAAATACCAAGGTGGTAAAATATAAATAATTCTATGTATATTTAGATTGTTATTATTTATCAGAGCATAAAGATGTTTGTCACTTAAAACCAAGAGATACACAAAATGAGTAGATACATTGATCAATAAAGAAGAAATTAATAATGTAGAAACTTTTTTTTGGATTATTAAAATATTTTTTTTATATGTATAAAAGCCTGGATTGAATATAATCTAAGCTCTTTGACAAGGCTGCTGCTCAGTACAATTATATTGTCTGAACTTGTCCGTGGAAAACTCAAACTCTTTTGTATGTCTCGTTTTCCTGGCAGGTTTCAGTCTGATCTTAACAAGATGAGGTACATGTTTCCCCATACAGCCAAGCACCAGTATCTCACGAGAAAGAAAATCAGTTCTTTTTATTTCTTATCATTGAGAGACGTAAGTGGGGCGTTAGAGATTTTATCAGGGCTATAGTTAAAATAATCCTACTATGCAGTGACACAGAGGTGTGAATCAGTGAGCAAAATAAATAAAAATATGAAAGCATAAATTGCATCATTTGTGTTTGCAGTGCATCAAATACAGGCAGAGAGCAGCCTAAAAATGACCTTTTCCAAAGCGGAGCAGCTCACGTGGTGTTAGTAGTCATGATCTATCTATAGACAGTTTCTCTGTCTGTCTATCTGTCTGTGGCAACAATATCTCTAGAATGTAACTGTATGCATGAAGTTGAAATTCAGCAGGTTTATTACTCAGGACCCAAGGACATGCAGTGATGCGTGTGAAGTTGTTTGGATGAGCAGTTCTCAAATTGAATTGTACCAGTAAAAAGTAGTCCACATGGCAGGATATGCTCCAAGCATGGCGTGGCGGTAGGATATGCTCCAGGTGCATCAGTGCCACAGTTTCAACCTGACCCTGTACAGCAAACAAAGTTACCTCACAAGGACATGCAGAACAAAATTATGGTAGGCTGTAGTGCACACCATAAAGTCCGGCCCGGCCTGAACACACTCCGGGCACAGTGGAGGATACACTCCGGGTGTGGCAGCATATGCTCCGCTCCACGGGCATATATGGCAGGCTGCTGTGCACACTATAAAATCCAGCCTGGTCTGAACAGGCACATTTTCAACAAGCACTGCAAACAAAGCTATCTCACAAGGATGTGCAGAAGAAAATTATGGCAGGCTGCGGCGCACACCATAAAGTCCTGCCCAGTTCGAACAGACACGTTTCCAATGGATGTGCTCTAAATTTGCGCTTTAATGCACTTTAAATTTGGAATTTAAAGTGCCCCCTGGTGGTACGTGGATGATTTTAGAAATTTCTGCAGGAAATCAAAACAATTGCAATCAGTGGAAATTCTGATGTTGTGGTAATTTATTGACAGATAAAATGTTTTTCATTTGGTTTGCTCAAAGTTTGGTACTTGTTGCAAAATGTTTGAGAATTACTATCTTAGAAAATAATGTCAATTCTTCATATAGTGACTTTAGGTTGCATCAATACTAAACTACACTTTTTTCATTGTTTTATTTTATTTTNCTTCATATAGTGACTTTAGGTTGCATCAATACTAAACTACACTTTTTTCATTGTTTTATTTTATTTTATTTTTATTTTACAGTTTTTATAAATTTACATCTAAAATCACTTTACAGCTGAGTGAACCATCTTTCTGTTTTCCTTTTTCTGCCATAACAACATGACCTTTTCCAGCTCAGTGTTGTTCCTAGAAATGTCATAACTAAAAGATTTTGGTATGATTCCTAATGCATTGTGTCAGTGCATGTGTCCACCCATATATCCACGTTTCCAAGTTTTGAGACCCTAAAGGCTCAAAACACCTGATAACACCTGAGTGTTATCCAAGGTCAATGACTGTTGGAGATAATTCTTTGGCCAAATATGTATTTTGGCCAGGAAAGAACATTTCACTAACATGTTGGCAGGCTGTAGCTGCTATCTGAACACTCTTATCCAGTCTGCTTTCCAAGTAACAAGCCTCCATATCACAGAATGGCTCGGCTATTATGCAAGACCAGAGCACAGCATATTTGATTTTTGATTAATCAAAAGACACACTTGCTAGTTTAATGACTTTCAGGTTCAGATTCTGTTACTTTTAGATTTGGACAATTGTTCAGAACTGATTACTAATTAGACTTCAAAATATCATTTATAAGACTAAAAACAACTTTTTGAAACCAGCTTCTTTTGTAAAAGCAAAGGCTGTTGTTTTAGAAATATGTGTTGAGTCATTTCTCTGTTGACATTTAGCTACATTAATTCATGTAGGATGTTTTAAAGACAACCACCCGATGTAGGGACTAAGCAAACTCACACACACTCACTAGCGCAAACACAGCTACAGGTCTGGGCCCTGAAACACCATCAGCCATCACTGAGCATCTATGACAGCGTGTCGCCTGCAGTTTTTGTGGTGTTTCTGTACCATTATGTCCAGTCAAGCCTTAGCAGCAGCAATCCAGATGCTGCAAGAGATCCCTGATTGGATTTTCAAAAAACAGAATTGGTGATTTCACACATTTAGTGCAGTTCCTCCTTATTTTACCTCCACTTTTTCCTTTCTTTTACAGCAAGCATAAGACCACAGATGAGCAAAGCCTGTCCAAAGCAAGCCAAAACTTTATATTATCAATTACTGCTGTTAATGATTGTCAGGTTCTATTTCAAACACGTAGCAAGAACATGCATCGTAAAGGTCATTTTTCCAGCTTTTAGACAGCATCATCTATAGCTGCAAAAACCCTGATACAGTTTTCAAATGTTAATGTGTAAACTCATTGTGAATTGATGTGTAAAATGATTGGACTCATCCTTTAAACAGAAATACAAAGGTTAAATTGGATTGGAATCCAAGTGGATTACAAATACAGAATTCTATGAATTTTTTTGTCTCTCACATGGGCAGAGAATATACAGTGGGTTCCAAAAGTCTGAGACCACATTGAAAATCTGTGCTGTTTTCCATATAAATCTGGAATAATCACAAAGTCTGACATCTCTGACATCACAAGAGGCTCTTTGGAACATCATCAAATCATGCTGGGATAACTTGGCTTATCAGGTTTTGCACAAACTTCTGGAGTCCATGTCAGCTGGAGTGCATACTGTCATTAAAGTGAAAGGGGGGCATACTAAGATACTCTGAAATTCATGTACATTTTTCAAAGATTCAACTTTTCACTCAAATTGTTAAGATGATGTTATCATTTGTAANATGTACATTTTTCAAAGATTCAACTTTTCACTCAAATTGTTAAGATGATGTTATCATTTGTAATGAGAAATGTTTTATTCAGTTCAAAAAACAATGCAAAATAGAAGAATTTTCACAGTGGTCTCAGACTTCTGGACCCCACTGTACATGCATTGCAGCTTTAACTGACCATTTGGCTGTTGTCTTTGTGATGTGTTCAAGAGCTGCTTTAAAAGAATTTGTAACGCAATATTGGATATGTTACAAGAGGCGACACATCAATCAGACCAAGTCAGCGCTACTTCTTTGGTGTTTCAGGGTCCTTAAAGCAGGTCTGGTGCCAATGAACCAGACCAGCCAGCCAACACTGCCATCATTACAGCCCAGCTCTTTTACTAGGAGGGCTACATCTTCACAGAAATGTGTAGCTGAGAAATTGTGATGTTGTATGATATTGTGCAGATCTTAAATCCTGGCACTCCATAGCCTCTAGTCTGCAGGTGCTAAATGAGCGCAATCAGCCAGCAATACCCCAGTGCAAAGTTATCCCTAAGTTTCACTCAGGGAGTATGCAAATGTGTCATTATTGCCGTACTTTACGGCCACATAGGGTGTGGCAGTGCTGATGTTGGTGTGTTATGATTATGATGGTGTTCAAGCTTGAGTGTTATCACCTGTGACAATAAACAGTCGCCTTTATATGTAGAATCTCTGAACAGGACAGAGAAACTGAGAAGGCAAAATTAAATCTAGTAAGAGCAGGCAGTTATGCTACTATACACACAGTCTATTATACTGATATGATATGAGGAAAAACACCAAACCCCTTTTTTGAGCATCTCTAACACAAAGTATTATAATTATATATATATGTATATATAAAGTTGCTATACTAAGTGACAAAAACATAATGACTATAGGAATATTTTAAAATGTTAAAATTGCATTATAAAGGCAACTAAATAATTTAAAATATAATAAGGTCATTTAAAAGTCACCGTATTTTTTCAGGTCTGGCAGTAATTGTAAGTTGAACCAGCTGACTACAAATTGTAATCTCTTCATTTTTGATTGTAGATTTAGGATGCATAATCCAACAAAAAGTAATAAGGAGCTGCTTACTAATTATGAGTAAAAATTAATTTTACCGTCATCACATAGAAAATATAATATTCTTTAACAAAATAAAGCTTAATTGTTTTTTCTTAACTTATGGATTTAATTAAATAATTTGTTATTACAGAAGTGGAATAAGGAGGAAAAATTTAATTTATTGGATTTCAACAAGGCTGTGCAGAACTGAAAAGTTTATTGATCTGGAAAATCTTATAATAAGCTGCTGTAAAGGTTAAGCTCCACCTCTTTAGTCTTTTAGCTCTTCTGCTGCTGCTGTTTGTGCTGCTATGAGCTTTGAGCAGGTTTTGAGTTTCTGGTTTTCAGTCTCTAAAGTGACATAAACGGCACAAGACCACGTCATTCATACAGCAAGTAGCAGAATGTTAATGGGCAAATCAATAACCACAGTCCAACAGCATGACCATTGCTGTTTTTAGTCAGCCGTATATAATCTCTGAAAACCAGAATGTTGTTATGTGGCCAGTGTTAAACAAAGCAATTGCCGCTGGCTTTTACTGCCTGGAAGGGAAATGCTATCGGTCATTTATGTCATCCAAGCCACAAGATTTATTGGTTATATTATCAAATTATTATATATTAGCAGTCTTTTACAGTAACTCTGCACAAAAGAATGCGACCACCGGTTGTAATGACCTCTCATATCATTGCCTTTCTGACTCAATTAGCCTGTGCAGAGCTCAATTCATTATGTGAGTTCACAATGTCCGATTCAACACCATTCAGTCACTCTCATTTTCTGTTTGATCCATGAAACAGAGTTATAATAATAATAATAATAATTTTACTCTCATAAGATCCTACTTGGGGTAAGTGAGAAGGCCAACAAACAGAATTCATGTGGCAGAGAGTAAACACACAAAAAAAAAACCAAGAACACACACCTTCACATCTTCACATAATACAGGCAGTAAGTAAATATTACATATGTCTAAATGTCACTATAATCTCTTTACAAAATTTTGCTAAGTTATATTGAATTAAGGTAATGTAAAGTTGTAAGAGGAGGTGTGGCATTTTTGGGCAGTGAAATTTTTTAGTTTTTTTTTTTAAAGATGATATTTAGTACTTTTAAGCACATTAAGAGGTTAAATCTATTTTAAAGGACTGTCTTCATGCACTGTTTCCTCTTAACTGGTTAAATGTCTTTCTTTCATGGGAATGATTCAGTTACATGAATAATTTTTTATCAACTATGAAGACAGAAATTGTCCCCATATTTTTTCTATTTTGCCCATTTCATAGAAGAATGAGGGAGTTGGCTTCATACATGGAGGATTTTAGGATGTTAGAGATAGTTTTCTGGTTATTGGAACACATTTTTTTGCACCCACGAAAAAAAAAAAAAAAAAAAAAAAAAAACTGTACTGTCGCCTATACAGGCAGTTAATGCAATAGACAAAATATTTGAAGTTGGTCATATGGATAAATTAGATCATCTGATCCTGTATGCTGTTTGACCACAGCCTTGTAATAACTCTGCAATGCTGGGTAGCTTGCAAAAAAATACAATAGACAAGCAGCCTAGTAGCAAAAAGCAGAATATTATCTTGTCACCAGTGATTTTACACACAATTTATTGAGTAATGCACAAGACAAATGATGCTGATTTTGTCTTGTCATGTGTTTTACCCATCCTAAGAGCTATGGAAATGGCAGTGCAGCTACATTAGTGCTTGCACAATACACAGGGGTATGTGTCCTTGATTCAGATCTAACTGGAAAAATGGAATGAAAAGGGCCCTGCAGGCTCTTCTTACTTAAACAAATGTAGGTGTAATGGTAGGTCACTCAGTTACATAGAAATTAGAATGAGTGACTATAGGGACTAGTCTTCTGTTTTAGGTGCCGTTTTAGGAGAGAGGAAGAGGATTTCCTTGACAAGTTATAAAACTAATATTAATATAGAGCTTGTCAAAAGAATTTCAAGGAAAACTTCAAATGGTGGGAGAGTTTTCAGAGAACTGCACAAAGCTGGCAGTGTGCAACATACACATTGTACACTGCATGAAGACATGTAAACAAGATGAGGACGTGTAAACATCACAACTAGTCCCTAATTTATCTTGAAATATTTATGCCAATGTGTAAGACAATTGAATTTACCCACTTGCACATCTGACAGACACATTCACAAACTACATGGTTAACAAATTAGTGTTTGGTCAGCATCAATTTTTTGCAGACCATAGGTGCTGCCAGCACAGGCCTGACATAGCTGGCCAATCAGAACAGAGCAGGATTTTTAGCTGGGGGGCCTTAAAGAAATGGCCTGTTTTCACACAGTGTGCACAACAGTGCTGCAGCAAAGGGAGAAGCATGAGTGGATCAGTGTATTATTTGCACATAGAAACACAAATTAAAATAAGAACCCCTTTAATATTTTAAACTGTCTTTGTTAATATACAGTAACTCTTTCAGGTGCTCACACTGGTGTGTTTGCACACTTGACAGAAAAATAGACTGTTGTGTTAGATGCAGGCTTCTAATCTCAGTGCCATCAAGCTTTTCAGACTTCGATTCTTCAAACCAGTTTGAACAGAGTTTGTATTATGTCACCTAACATGGTATCAGTTGAGACATTACATTTCCCCATTCAGATACTCAGAAAATAATTACATCCATGCCAAAATCAGTCTTTTAGTTTGATAACAGTGACTGATGTTGCAACAGTAGAATTGCAGATTAATGCCATGATGGAGTTTAATAAATATTTTTGTTTAATCTACAGTTCAGAATGTTTGCATAATTGCAGTTTCTCCTAACTAAATGTTTAAGCAAAACGGTATATTAAACCAAATATGAAAGGATGTTAAAATGCCACAAATTTGTAAACCTGTTATTTAATGTTGTTGCTATTAATATGTAAATTAGTTCCTACCGGGCATTTTCTGCTGTGTACACATGGCTGCTCATTATTTAAGTGTATTTCAGTAAACCAAATGTAATTTAATTTTCTGAAATTATGTTTTGTGATCTGAGAATTCACTGTTTGTTGTAGTTGTGGAAATACTTCAGATGTTTGGTGGTAGATACAGCATCACAGCCCTGATGCTCTGTGCTTAACTACATACTGTATGTGACTGAGTCATGATGCCTTAATGTTTCGTCACATTATCACAGGGAGAGAAATCTATTATTCTGATTAGGTTTGGCCACTGAGGAAGGGTGTGACTGTCATCAGTAATGGTGCAACGAATGTCACAAGGAGAGGAGCCCTGAATAGTTTATTAGCAAGCGTGACACATGGAATGTATGCAGTGTGTTTACAAAAAGGGAGGCAGGAGGGTGGAGATTTGGGGGTATTGGACATTTGTGCATGGAGAGATGTTTTGTGATCTTCATAACATTTATGCCTGTGCACTCAGGAACATGGGATCTTATTTGTCAGGCATCAGCAAGACTCCCCATGAGATCAAATGCTCACATGGAAGAAAGTCACTAAGGGAGATGACAAAGAAACAATTTAATTGCTGTGAATGTAATATTTTAAAATATGGTTGTGCTTATCTTTTGATAGCCATGTTTTAAGCTAAAAAACAATTTATGATAGCATACATTAGCTATACATCAGAATATAGTATATTTCAGTGACAGTTTTACATTGTAAGATGTGTGTATGTGTATGTAATTGAATCAATGGCAAATATAATAATAGAAGGGAAAATAGACATGCTTGTCTCACAATGATATTACTATAATTTCAACATAGGTTCCAGATAATTCAAAGCGAATGAAGCTTCTTTCAATATACTGTAACACAATATTCAATTATAGGCTCATAGGCCAGCTGCCTCAGTGGACAAATAAATTCGGTGAGAAACTAATGCGTCTGGGAATAATGGTGGGTGCTCAGGATGATAATATACACTAGTGTCTATGTCTAAAACTTATGAATATTTTGTTACAGTATGCAATCAGAACCTTTACATTAATCATTCATAGTCCTTGTGGCCCATTATTTCTGCTTTTAAATTATTAATGCTTTGGACTGGCTTTCTTCACATAATCAAGTACCTATTGTTGGCTGATATATATATATATATATATAGCTCCTGTATATGCAGACAAACCCATAAGACAAGACATTAAATTACATTATAAGCATTACATACAACAGCAGAGCAGCAATCTGACTGTAATCCCTTGTTGTAGGATGTTTATAAACCTAAGGCCCTTTTTCTAATTTATAATGACCTCAGATACTGTAAATATCTGTATAATAACCAAACTGTTTGTGCTTCCTCTCCCTCCTCCCTCTCCCAAACCCATCCAGAGTTTTTCTTGGAGCTGCTGGACAATTCTGAGAAGTCTCTCAACGGTATGTTTACGCGGACATATGGGAAGCTGTATATGCAGAACTCAGAGGTCTTCCAGGATCTTTTCACTGAGCTAAAGCGTTACTACACAGGCGGCAATGTCAACCTGGAGGAGATGCTGAATGACTTCTGGTCCAGGCTGCTAGAGCGCATGTTCCAGTTACTCAACTCCCAGTACCATTTCACCGATGATTACCTGGAGTGCATCAGTAAATACACAGATCAGCTGAAGCCCTTTGGAGATGTGCCCAGGAAGCTGAAGGCCCAGGTCACCCGGGCTTTTATTGCTGCACGAACATTTGTCCAGGGGCTAATGGTGGGTCGAGAGGTAGCCAACAGGGTCGCCAAGGTGAGTTTGTTTATTTTTCCCCTCATACTTCTATTTGTGGTTGCGCTTCTCGGATGTTGAGCGATCCTGTGCTCTCGATTAGTGCTGTATTTTGTTTAAATAACCATTGATGAATATACCGGGAGGCTCTCAGACAGTAATGGAATCTGTTTCTGCTGGTATCATCATGCCATGAATTATTCTAACCCACTTTCTATGATTATTCTAATTTATGTAAACTCATAAAATAGACAAACATGTACAGTAGTTTCAATATAATCCAATTTTCATCAGTTATGCAATTTTCTGTCTGTACTGTTGGTACTGAGGTTAACTTTTCAATCAAAAATTACACTTTCATACCTTCTTGAGTATCTGAAATGTGTTTAATTGATCTACATCATATTTAGATCATATTTTTTTTGTTAGGTTGGCAGTAGGATGGCATCTGATGGCATTTTATTTTGTTAAAACCTTATAGTTTCCCTATTCATGTCCAAATATTATTTTGTGTACTTGACTACATGTATTTTGCATAAAGAAGAAATATTTAAATTAAATTTGAAGATCTTTATTTGGATGCACATGATCGACAGAAGCAAGAGGTTAGGCATTTTTCTTTTTATTATTTCTTATGAGTATTTGTTCCATAAGAACCATAGACAACCAGTATATAGGAAAAGGAAAGATTAAAGAATAATTGTATAGAAGCTTCTGAAAAAGTTCTGTTTGCAGTTACTTTTGTTTAGTGTTAGACATGTCTTTTCTGCTTGTTTATGTTTTCAATTGAGAAAATAGTTTGACAGTTTCAAATATATATTTGAAACTGTTAAACTATATCAAACTTTGGAGATTAGAAATTAATTTTTAAAACTGAACTGACATCTTTTCTGATTTCTTATTAAATACAGCATTACAACAGTTTAGTTTTTAACTGCTCCACTTATGTAACCAAATTTACTTATTGTACATTATAGAAGTATTTATGGAAGAGGATTAGGGCTACTTGAAAAAAAAAGAAGACTTCTGACTGTAAAGTCAGAATTTTGAGAAAAAAGTCAGAATTCTGACTTTTTTCTCAGAATTCTGAGTTTAAAATCAGAATATAAAACTGTTACAAAAAGGCTAAACATAACAGGATATAGCAATCTATAGCTATTGAGTTGTCAGTAACTCAATAGCAGTAACAATGAATTTATAGGCTCATTCATTCATTTCAGTCAGAAATAGTGTAAAGTTTTGGATTTCCGCAACTTTGAGCATACGTTTAAAAATGTCTTTCTTAGCAAATAATTTAATTCTTTTTATCAGCCCTCAGCTGAAAGTTTACTGTCCCTTCAGTGGGACAGAGGAGACAAATTGTCAGAAGAAGAACAGAAAAGAAAAAATAAATAAATATGAGCAAGCGAGAGCAAAAAAGAAATGTGAAAAAGAACTTTAACCATTCTTGTGTTGCAGGCTTAACAAACTCGCTGTGTTTAGTTTTTTTCCTGGGTGACAGACAGATATTAGAGCTGGATTACTGTAAGAACATAACCGAGTGCATTACATTATATCAGAGCTTAGGAATTCCACATGTGTTATATTACAGCAAAAATATGAGGTGAATCTCATAGTCTTACATTTACATTATAATGGAACAATGAAGGATATTATCATATATCCTATGCTACCCAGAATTAGTTCGAAACCAAAATTAAGAACAGCAATGTTAAACTAGCTCATTAACCTGGAATATGAATTATTTACTCATAAAAACAGCAGTCCTGATAAATCATTTCATGCAAACTAATAGTGTTGCAGATGTAACACAGATACAGAACGCAGTAAGTAGCTTGTGTTAGCTTGTAGATGGAATTTAACATGTGTGCTGCTTGTGCAGAATAGTGCAGGTGTCCTAGTGAGCAGCGTAACACCCTCTGTTTGATTCCTGCTGAGAAACTTTATTGCATGTTAACTCACTGTCTCCCATGTTCCCTGTCACTCCCTGCTGTGAACTCTCCAGCAAAGACAAAATGCCTTAAAATGTCTTCTCTTAAAAAAAGGAATCGCAGCAGCAATAATTGGAATACATGCAAGTGTAGTTAGTGTACTAGAAACACTAACTGACACTAATACTGCTAATGTGTGTTTCATAACATTAGCATTGATTTCCAGGATTTTTGTTTTGTTTTGAAGGCTCACTTTCTTGTTCGCTACTGCAGTTTGTTGGCAACATTTAGTGCCAAAGCAACGCAGAGTACTGTGTATATATATATATGTGTGTGTGTGTGTGTGTGTTTAAGTGTATTCTATGCATGCATTAAGTATCTAAATTAAGAACAAAAGCAAATTTCTAGCAATGATATGGACAATTAAATTGTTCTCTAATGCTTTACAATAATTCTGCCTACGTAAAGATAATAATGATGATTTTTTTTATGATATAAACACTTACATCCTACGTATACATACTTATATATACTTATATATCCTACTTATACATACTTATATGTATAATATTCTAGATGCAGTCTCATAAAATAAGGGGGAACAAAATTACAAAGCACAATCTCATAAAAATGGCCTTGTTATATTCACATAAATATGGGAGAATACAGTTCATGATATTACAGTTATTTACACACATATTACATTGCTGTATCTTTCCAAATGTATGCTGCTGCTGGATATGATCTCTGAAGAGTTGGTCATCTTAAATTGTTTATTATTGTCTTTTAGCTTATCACTGAGCTAGCTTTCAAAGAGTCCTTAGTGGTATAGCTGTTTTCGATGCTGAGTTAAAATGAGCGCCTCTATACATCTGTCCTAGGCCTAAAAGGCAGATTCTCTCTGGATCAAATCCCTTATTCCCCACTTCCTCATCAATTATGAAGTGGAGCCAGGAAACACTGTGGCATTGCTGAAGGCTGTCAGACTGGTGAACAACCATAGAAATGGAGGTGAAAAGTTGCTTGACGTGGCAAATCACCTTGCCCTAAGAATCACCTTCAGTATTCACTATTTTCAGTCAGAAAAGCCAGTTCAATCTCCTAACAGACTTGGAGGATATATCTACGTATGTACAACAGAAGTTCTTTATTTTCATATGCGTGAGTGATTTTGATTTCTAAGCTGTCTGGTTAGACATTGAAAAGTTGAAATTGTATGTTTAGAATTTTTTTTTAGGTGTTCATTTATTAGTTTGTGTTATATTCAGGAATCGCTCATGGTCACAGCTGGTCTATTATGAGGAGTGTTTCTTTTCATTCTGTTACCCAGTAACCCCTTTCATCATCAAATTGTAGTTTGACAGTTAAAGTTCATGATATTTTATCTCATTACTCCACACTGCTTTAGAGTCTCCATAATTCAAATTGATCATCAGCTCAGTCAGTAAAACAGTGAACACAGAAATATGTTCTTTCATGATAACTGAATATTGAAAGAGTAAATAATTGTAAATGTAAATAGAGCCTTAAAGCAGTAATTTATTGCTAATTGTTGGTGTTTGGGGGATAAGGACATTAAGCTGCAGTGCCCTCCACAAATATTAGCAACCTTGGTAAATAAAAGCAAAATGGGCTATGAAAAAAAGTCTTTATTATTTATTCTCTTGATCTTTCATTCGAAATATTAACAAAAATATAACCTTTAATAAAAATAATTGAAAGGAAAAATAAATTCTTATCATGAAACAAATATTTTTTTCAATCAGACTGGTAGCGACTGATCGTAGTTTTGGAGACTTTCTGACCCCAAGACCCAACTAACATCTGCAATTCTCAGCTGTGATTCTTGGAGATTCTTTGGCTACTAGAACCATCATTCTCACTGTGTGGGCTCAATATAGACACTTCCTCTTCAAGCCAATTGAGAAAAATATTTGAATAAGAATTTCTCTTTCCCTTTCAATTATTTTACTTTAATTAAAGCTTATATTTTTGTTAATATTTTGAATGAAAAATCAAGAGAATAAACAGAGACATTTTTTTTTTTTTTCACAGCCCTTTTTGCTTTTATTTACCAAAGGTGCCCATATTTGGGCACCTTTGGTAAATAAGGGCACTGAGGGAATATTTGTGTGAAGTTTACAAAGAGAAAATACATATCACTTTTTATGTGAAACATCGTGACACTGCCAAAAAAATTATATCACTATTTCAAAATTTATGTGAAGCATTGCATATTTTAAATTGCCTCTGGGCGACACCTTAGGCACAAATTCAAATAACCAAATCCGTCATTTAATTCACAAAATCCTACATGACAAAGCATGTCTCTTATTTGAAATGTCTTCAGACAACTCTATCACATTTTCCATGTTACTTTTACTTGGGATGATGATGATGATGATGATGATGATGATGATGAGGATGATGATGATGATGCACTGAGAAGGAATGAGCCAAACATCATTGCTGCTGAAGGACAGCCCTGTATGCAGTGAAGTCAAATGAGGAGAGCTATCATTCCATAAAATAGGATTGTGCTTGACTTGTACTGAACAGTTTCCTGGACCTTGATCCTGGATTAAGAGCAGAATCTCTCTGGATTACAGTTTATGATGACCATTAAGAGTTTTATCCTGTGGGTACTTAAAACATAGTCCATCACATTAAGACCTGCTCAGAGAAGATTGGAGGGATTTGGCCTTCAGCAAGCTTTAAAGTTCAGGCATTTAGAGCACTTATCGCTCATTCTGCATACACATAGGAAGCTGGCCTCATGCATGGTGGATATTTAGCCGTGATGATGGGAGGAAGTAGGATGGCTTGGACTCAGGGATTTGTGTTTTTTTTTTTTTTTTTTNTTTTTTTTTTTTTTTTGCCCTGATAGCTTATACTGTCATGTTGATCTCATTATACATTCATGTCCTACCACATACTGTCAGATAATTTAAGCTCCAAGGCAGTTTCTAATCTTTACACAACATTTACCTTAGACTAATGCTCTGCCAGCTTCCAGCAGAGTAGTAGCTGATGTGAAAAATGTCAGGTTAAGTTCCATATGGCTTTGATTTAGTTTTTCTTTGGTTTTCTTTCACTTTGCAGTTTTTTTTTTTCTTCTGTAATTTATTTTCTGGATTCTTTACAATTTATACTGGAACTCTGCTCAACCTGCTGTATGCCATGTCATTTATCAGACCGCACATGGCTGTATACCAAACAATTTACAAAGGACAACTTGTATTAAAGACAAACAGTGGATTACTTAATGAGTAACTTCTTGGTGTGTAATGTTACATTCAGCAGGCTGGAATCATTTCTACCATGCCATGAGAAATGTTTGTGTTTGTATTGTGCATTATACAAAATTGCAGGTAACCATAGCAACCATAATTAAACTTTCCGGTCTTTTACCAGTTAACCAATAAATCAAACTTGACCATGGCTTAACCTGACTACAAACAGATTGTATGGGTGACAATTTGAACATTGCCTCCTATTTTTATTTGGTATACACCCCTAATCAGGGTGACCTGATTAGGGGTGTCAACAATTAATTATCAATTAATATCAATTAATTGCCATTAAGAATTTAATTGATCGATATTATTTATATAAAGTAGGTTTTTGCTTCTCCTTGTCACTGTCTCTCTCTGTTCATCAGTAACCTGCACCCAGGCCTCCCCATTCCTCTTCACCCCCACCTCCACCCCCATCCCCCCGTCTTAAATCGTGTGGTGTCTCTCTGTTCTCATGCTGTTTGTGAAGAGCAGTGTAATGGTCTGTGATCCACACGGTTTTCATAACACATATCAATAAAACTGGTCTGGGTGGAGTCATTTTACTTGCATGTATTGGTGAAGTGAGCATGAGAGGGATACAGAGAGAGAAGCCCTCCAGCTGCTGGATTTTCTATGATGATTGACTAAGAAAATTACTTTAAATTTGCACTCCTAGTTCTCTAGAAAATAATGGATTCAGTTGGAGAACTTTGTTTCCTCTACCTTATCAATAATTTCCATAATGTATATCTGGACAACTTTGTATGCATTATTACTATTAATTGGCTAATAGCTTTAGCAGTCAGAAGCTAAACGAGCAGTGTTGTGTATTTTATTGTAAAAGTCTCTTTACAGTCTATTTACAAAAAGACTTCCTTTTTCTCTTTCATTCTACATTTCTTCTATTCCATTTGATGCTTTTTACAGTAGTTTACATGTTTTATCCATTATTTTCTCTTATTTTAATAATGTTGTATGTCCTTTTGTGATTAAGTGGCATCTCATGTAGCTCCATATCTGTGTTTGTGTGTGGAATCCAGTGCTCAATAGATGCCAAATGAGGGCAATTTCCTAGGAGATGCCATTATTAAATTACAGATCCTGCTGTCAAATTAGGTGACCTCCTCCCTAAGAGTGTTGAGGCCAAAGTCTGTAAGTCTTTAGATGCACCTGACTAGTACAGTATGCTTGGTCTCTCTCTCTCTCTCACACACACACTCTCGCTCTCTCCTGCTGGCTCACAGCTCACACAGCTTGCTGGGGATAAGGCCTCACCCACAGTGTTGTGACGACAGATGGCAGCTGGCTCAAAGAGGTTGGCACGTCATTGGGAAATGTGCTGCACCAAAGATGTCCATTTTAATTAAAAGATTTTGATCTGTGGCGAACTGCAGGCTGTTGGAAGAAATGAGAGACGTATGTGGTCTGAAATATAAGGACTTGATATGAAATTATAAAGAAAGAAATGTATATTCCTCTAGACAGAACACACTCTCTTTCATTTTATTCTGAACACTCGAGCCTGAGAGATGTAGACTCAGTAGGCTTGGTGCTGAGTGGGAGGACATTTAGAGTGACTACAAAAGGATGCAAAATTTCCATAAACTTTCCAGTTGTTACAGAAAAGATTCTCTCTCTCTCTCTCTCTCTCTCTCTCTCTCTCTCTCTCACACAGACACACACACACACACACATGATCTTTAATGCTTAGTGAAAATATCTCATATTCTCTGTATCTCCCAATTTAGATGACTAGATCGCTTCCTGTAGCTACATTGCTGCACTTTGAAGTGTATGGAACACATCTTTATTTAACATGCACTTAGAGGAGGCTGTCAGCATGGGTGTTGTGACATTTGTCCAGGGGTTTCTGGCAGCCACAGGAGACCTGTCTGCCTCTGACATTCTGGCAAGACTACAGACCATCAGTGTCGTTGGATGGACATGGGTGTGTGTGTGTGTGTGTGTGTGCGCTTTAATCCAGGAGATAATAAAGCAGCGAAAANATGGGTGTGTGTGTGTGTGTGTGTGTGTGTGTGCGCTTTAATCCAGGAGATAATAAAGCAGCGAAAAGGGTTGGGACAGATGGATGGCAGAATAGTGTATGCAGGTCTTGTATCCACTAGAGATGCTGAATGGCTTGTGGTATGCTCTGCCTAGTCATCCGGTAGTGTAGTCTTGGCTTTTAACATGTTTGCGCTTCTCTTGGTATATTAAAGAAACAGTTGCAACTGCTGCTATACACATGCCACGTAACATGGTGCTTGTCAGGGTAAATCAATGGACAACCATGCCTCATCAAAAACCGGCACTTGAGCTGACTAGTGCAGGTCACAAGGGTCTGTCAACTATCGCTGTGTTGTTTCACAGAGACACATCTGTACACATGTGGGTTCTTCTGTAAATCTCAGACATCCGTGGATTTGACAGTTGATTTTAGGGCAGCCTCTCTGGAAATGTCTTTGGCTCTGTGTATATTCACCATGATGCTGAGTAGAGACTCTTAAGATCACAGAGATGCGGTGAAAGGAAAGGTGATAAGTAATATTTAGGCTATAGTGTTTTATTTCGAGTGATACTGTGATTAATATACATCTTAGGTTTATTATTATTTTGCACATACTAACTTATTTACTGTCCTAAAGCTATATTTCAGTTGGGAAACATTGCAGTTCACAATTGAAATATATTTGGAATCTCCATTTGTATGTTTGTATAGTTATGATACTGGTCGAGCAGACTACATATGGCCAATAAATAAACATATGCTTCAGTTACATTATACATAATGCTAGTCACTAAATATTTGCAAAAACTGCCTATTATGCTCTTCTTTTTAATATTTACGTTAGTTGGTTCTTATATGGCAGTACTCAATCAACACCACGATTCATAACTCAAAGTAGAGCATTCATTTTCTGAGTTCACGTTACATATTAAAAATATTAAATTATATATTTTGAATGGAATTACAGAGCTTGTTCATCACAGAATTGTCCCCGTGTTTCCAGACCCTTCTAGCTGCCACTTTTTTGTCCAGTCTGTTTCCACAAGGGCTCAATGTACCCAAAGCATAGGTAACAGGTTTTATTATGCAGTATTTGACAAATTATATGCTTTCATTTACATACTGCATTCAAAATTACTTTTGAAGGGGAATGCTAATAAGAGAGTAACTGCACCACGATGCTCTGTTTGCACCACATCATAAGAATAAAGGCAAAACTTCTAGACAGCACTGAAAAGTTACTGCCATAACCTTAAAGTAATTCATTTCATTTCTATGCTATTAAAAAAGGACTGTTCTATAATTTTGCATTACCAGGCTAATCTCCACACTATCATAAGTGTGTGACCTTTCTCCTGCCAGTGCGACAGAATGGTCCTAATGACACCGCTGTCACTATGAGATGGCTGAATAAACGACTTGGGTGGTCATCGCGAATGGGCCATAACTGCACAAGATGACTCGTGTTGAATGTATCGCAGCAGGGCAGGGGGAAACAGTGAAGGCTAACCTACCTTATGCACAATTTTAGTTTTCATCAGTGTTTTCAATCAGTAGCATTTAGTTTCTTAGCAACATCAACTGTTTGTCATTGTTTTTTGCTTCAAATAGCTGCAGAGTCCAAAGGGAGAGAATGCATTAGGTATTAGTCAGCTGATGTATGCTTACCTCATATCTGTCCACGTCCACAAAGTCACAGTGACTGCCCTGTAACAATGGCTCTTGCATCTGCAGCCTAGACTTGGATTTTTTAGCCTTTATTAGATGTTGACTCAGCTATTCTTTTCCGGGTAAATTTTAGCATTATTAGACTTTCTTCAGCCACTCAATTCTTTGTTGTTTGTGATCTGGAAGTGGCTGCCCAGTGTTTTCTATGAGTTGGGTAAAACAGCTGTTGGGAGACGACCATATAAAAAGGCAAAACAAAGCAATGAGGTCAAACATCTGTACCAGGTGCCATAGCAGGTTGTTGAGTCTAAAAGGGATTGGCTGTACACGCTACTTTTTCACATCACAGGTACTTATTTGATTCAGTTTTAATATAAAAAAATGTTATTTAAGGAAGCTTTAGTCTGACCAATTCAGTATCAAAAGTTTAAAGTCGTGTAAAATTTTATTCTCTGCGAAACACCCAAATATTCTTCTGAGACACTGTCATAACACATGCCAAAGGTGCTCCAATGCGTATTCTGACCTAAACTCCTGCCTGGTGTAGAAGAAGTACTCAAATGCATTACTTGAGTAAAAAAGGAATACTAAAAGAGTATTTCTTAAGTACTGAGTAATTTCTTACAAATACTTTAATACAGTGCTTTGGAAGGATAAACCCTCAGAAAGTTGTGATGTACCAGTAAGCCTCATCTGATAAGCAGCTTTATGACACATCAAACATATTTTGTCCTAAATCTATTACGTAAAGAAACTGTAAGCATAATATGTTTTACTGTAATAGAGGTTTATTTCTACAGTAAAGGCTTCAAAAATAAGTGTGCATTCTAATGTCTTTGCTCTATCAGAACAGCTTCACGTCTTCAATCCAGTTTGGTCCTTTGTTTTTATTTATTTATTTATTTATTTTGTTTATCTGACAGTATGATTGCATACACAACACAAGGTCAGCTGTAGTGCAGCAGAAGGCTTGTATTGCAGCTGATATTAGAAACAGTTTGTTTTTTCTCTACTTTTAGGGATCAGTTTGACATTTTCATTGCAGCATCCTTAAATGTAATCCCTAGTTTAAGAAAATAAGCAAAATCATCCTCAGAAAATCTTAAATATTTTATGCAACCAGGCACGTTTCTCTTGGTGGCAGATGGTGGTCTGATTTGCACAGCGGCAGATCACTCATATTGCCATTGACACTAATGAATATGGAATTGAGTGGGGACATTGGGGCAGCAATGCAGTCTTACATCCATGTCCAATCAGTGTGAAGCAACACATCCTGTCACAATAATTATGACAGAACTATGGAGACTATTTTTTGGCCACCATCTCACTGTCCCACTGGTGTTCCCCTTGATTGGCCTTGGTTGCTTGCAAAGTCATTGTCATTTCTCACGACTTCATTACTTGGTGGCACAAAGCAATTTCCATCGTCTGTGCACTTCCTACTCTGTTACGCCTAAAGGGAGTTCACACCATATGTGCATGACAACACCCTGTCGGATAGACAAGGTGATGCTATCCCTCATTGTATTAGCTAGTCTTGTCTTTTGTCATAATGATTTGTATTATCTTTCATGACATAAAGGTATCTGAGATATTTCTTCTTGCTGACAGTGATTCTGGTGACTCACGTCTGTGGCCTTTATGGAATGAAATCAGCAATGGCTTGTTTTATTATTGCTCAGGCTCATTGCATTTATGATCTTACACTTTTAATCCTGAGTAAAGTTAATGCTCACATCAGCAGTCTGGTGAACAGCTGACCACATCTTCAGGCTGTTATTTTGAAGCAGCAGGCTAAGTAAGCCACTCTTCCTGGCTCACCCTACTGTCTTCAGACTCCTTCCTACTCAGTCATCTATGAGAGCATTTCTCCACACAACACACACACGCAACATGCTGTATTATCATAGCACTTAAACTTAAACATTAAGATGAGAAGATTAGTGTGTTAAACTCACTCTGGATCGGAGACATCTTACTCCCTGGTCCTGCCATGCTGTGAAATACTCCATCTACTCTGTTGTAGATAGGTGCTAACAAGATTATCAGATTACCATTCATACAGAAGGGCACCCAGCTACTGCTGCAATAATGTAAAAATCCCTGTAAATTAATTGCATTAGGGACCATTTTAATTAGTTTTTTTAAAGGCTAAAGTTTTGTTTTCCTATTGGCAGTATGAAATACATTTCTTTGCTTGCATTAAATCTGCACTAAATAAAGGAATATATATAGATGGAATCAACACGTAACGTTCAGAAAATTCCCCCCGTGTTTCTAGGTTGCTTAAGAAGGCTCTGCAGAAAGTGGGACAAGTTTAATTGAATTGACTGTAGATGATTAATCCCAGATTTTTTTTTCAATTATTTAATTAATATTCCTGTGAATATATACTGTATTTCACTACACAAGTTTTAGCAAAAGTATGACTGAATAGTTATAAACAGCTGACTTTTGTGATGTTGTGCTGATGTTGATCACATGATATACTATATATTCATTAGGTTTCTCAGTAGGCTGCATTGTTGTTTGTATCATTGCAGCGGAACAGTAAATTTATTAAGTTAGTAAAGCCCAAAATAGAAGTCATCCTGTCAGATAGTGTTTTATGAATGTGGTATAAACTGGAGTTACGGTCATTGCCCAGGTGGAGTACTAAGGCTGAGGGTGAGTCAACAGGGAAAACAAAAAAGGACAAACTCTCTCTCTTCCCTCTGCCAGTGCAGCAAATATATTTACATGCAAATTAGATTGTAAAATAAAACGATTCAAATAGTTTTATAGGAAACCATCATACTTTATCTGAATCATCGATGGGGGGGGGGAGGAGAGAGAGAGAGAGAGAGAAAGGTTGTTGTAGCAACACAGGGTGAGAATGCTATAATCTAAAACCTGTCTCCTCCCTGTCTTGCTTACATGAATGCTGAATAGCAAGTAGCAGTCAGATTAGATCATGGATTTATATCTGTGGTTCTGATTTTGTCAATACAGAAAGTAAAATCATAGAATGAGCAGAATGCTACTCGTCAGAATGTACTTTGTCACTACAGACGGCAAAGTAGAAGACAGTGAAAAGTAGATGATTTTTTTTTAAAAAATAGCAAACCTGAAAATTTGGCGGTTACTTTTACAGCTAACAAAAATACAATTTTTCACATATTTCAAAAATCACAGAATTTTACAATGTTTTAAGATTTACATCAACAAAGGTATTTCTGATATTCAAAATCATAAGAGTAAGACTCCATCCAAAGCAAATACTGTGAACATGTGGACATGTAAACTGTACTTGCTGTGTTTCTGTGTTTGCACCTGCTTCTTCCTTCTGTCCCTCCGATGGTTCCATGTCCAGTTTTCTTTCCATCTGCTTCATGTGTATCTCTCCCTCTCTCTCTCTCTCTCTCTCTCTGTCTGTCTGGCAGCATCCTTGGCTCTCCTCCATGAGTTTGCTTTCCCTTCTTCCATCCACCACTGCCTTGGAATATGAAAATGTGAAAATTAATACTGGTTATTGTATGTGTTCAGGCTGATAGCAACACAGCACGATCTGCTGCATAATAACACAGACATGGAGTGGCTTCATGGTTAGGTTTCATCTTTTGTCCACAGCACACTGCAGTAAAATATGAGTAACTCCTGATAATTAACTATCAGATTTGGGGTGTACAAACTCTTTAATGTTGGATTTCTATTCATTTTCTGTATTTCTATCCAGACATAAATAAATAAAACATAAAATTGAATTAGTTTTCTTTCTTTTAATGAATTTTAAGAATTTGGCTGAAAATTTTTCTGTAACTCATTGAAGTGCACAATTAGAATTCAGAATTTTTGTGATGTGAAAAAATCAATGCAAGGAATAATTAAAATAAATGTCATTGAAGCAATAAAGTGAAGCAGTAAATTAAAAGATTATTTATGTTTTGCTTTGTAATAAAACTTTAGCCACATAAATGCTCAATTACACGACTTGTCTAATCAGTAGCAAATATTAACATTTGTCAGATGATGACTATATTTCCAGAAATATATACTCTAATATAAATGGTTTGTGAGAACACACATCATGACATAAGCTGATGAAACCAGTAGCTTGCAACTTGGTTGAAACTTTCACATCATTCTGACATCAGTGGTTGATTGTAAATCTCAAATATGACTCATTGATCCTTGTCGCTGCTGCAGAGCAATGGCTTTTATCTGTTTTTATACCTCTCTACTCCATTTCTCTTTTTCCTCTATCCCTTTCTCACATTTTCTCTCCACTTTTTCACTTTCACATTTCACACACACACACACACACACACACACACACACACACACACACACACACACAGGTGATTTGGTCATTGTACCAGAGAAAATCAAAGCCCAAGTTCAGTTCGAAATCGTCTGGATAGAAGCTGGAGCTGGATGTATTGTCGTCACTCAGCCTTTCAGGTTGCCATGGTGCTACAGACATGCATTGATGTTTTTACTCTTCTCAGACATATAAACAACTTCTGTCACATTTTTATGTTCCACTGTATTCATCTCACAAAGCTTTGTTGTGTCAGTCATCTTTCTTCCTTTCTTTTTTTTTTTTGTTCATTACTCTATTATATTAGTGAAGTTCAAAGTCAAACTGTTAATAAAATTTGTATTCTAGAGGGTTTTTTTTACACCACTTAATATATATGTATGTAAACATATATATATATATACATATACATATATATATATAACTTGAACACATTCACACTGGCAGTTTGATGGTAAAATTGCAGTTAAATTTCATGCAAAAACATAAAACTTTCTATACATATAAACTACTGTACAGTCTGAATTTCAAATGCTGTCAGTGCTAACTCAGGTTAAAAGAGATTTAAGACAGAGGACATAAAATCCATCAAAAACTGAATGAATTTTGATCTGATGGTGACATTTCTAAGACTGAACTCAGCTCAGTGATTTAATTTTTCAAATTAATGCTCTTTGTTTGGTAGATAATGTTGTTTGGTTTGGTTCCTCTGACACACTGCGTACACATTAAAACAAAAGAGACAGATCCAACTCTCCTTTTGGATACTCCTTCCCATGACACTACCAATGACCAGCCTGACACACACACATACACACACACACACACACTCTCTAGAGTGTGTACTGGACAACATGTAAAGTCAAGCATGAATACAGAGGCTGACAGGCCAATTATCAGATGTACTCTTCATTCTGCTTCCCCACCTCAGAAGGGAAGCAGATGTGAGAATCCTGTTGCCTCCACTCAAGCCACTACAATGACATGGCCCAACAACAAAAGGCAAAGCCTTCACAGAGAATCAGGATGGACAGAGATGTAAACATCATGTTTTCATTGAGTTTTATCTGGTGGGTTTTCACTTTTCTAGCTTCAGAAATTGTGATGGTGTGGAGATGTTTGTCAAAAGTCAAATTAATTCTGACTTTTCCCCTAAAACTTTCAACAGGGAATCCATTCCTTTCTGTTGTTCTGAGGTTTGGAAGTCAGATGACAATATTGCCTCATACAAACACACAAGAAATTATTTCATCATGGCGTCCATCTCTGTTTTAATAATCATACAAAAGCTTGTTGCTTTTAATTTTTTTTTCATAAAGTTGTATTGGTTTTTTAGAACCACTCAATTTAAACTTATTTCCATTCGGATTTTCTTTTCCCATGATCCCAAAAGGTGTTTTCTGCTCAGCTAAAACTCTTTTCAGGAGTTCACAGCAAACATGGTGAGAATAACTAAAAGAGAGCTTCCGGTAATAGAAAACAAAATAAAAAAATGGTGGAAAACAATGCAAAAAAAAAAAAAAAATAAANAAAAAAAAAAAAAAAAAAAAAAAAAAAAAAATCCATACCTTTTTGATAATAAAACTAGAAATGAATCCTACATAGCCCTAATGAGCTGGATCACACAGTCTTTGTCTTGGTTTCATAGGTGAATGTCGTCCCAGCGTGTGTCCGAGCCTTAACCAAAATGCTGTACTGTCCGTACTGCCGCGGCATGCCCGGGCTGAAACCCTGCCACAACTACTGCCACAACGTTATGAGAGGATGTCTAGCAAACCAGGCAGATCTTGATGCTGAATGGAACCTCTTCATTGGTAAGAAAAAGAAAAATCCCACATCCTGATTCAAACTGAGTGCCCTTGCATCTGTTCCTCATTTCCTCTTTGTAATCTGTGTGTGTGCATGCCTGTTTTTGTCTCTGTTTGCATGCCCACTTGAGTTTCTACTTCTGAGCCTCTGTGTTACTTTTCCGAGCCAACGTCTTTGAATAGTCTCCGTGGGAATTTCGCAGGATGTGTTGTGATAGATTCAGCTTTAAAGGATTTCCACAGACAAAACTGAAATCTTATTTGTGCAACCATTCCCTTTTTTTGTGTCTGAAATGTTGTTTGCTATCTTTTGAACCCTGGCGTAGTGCCTTAAAGCTCTGGTCCCTGCTGTTTGGGATTGATAAAGGAGAGCAGATCCTAAGCAAACATATTTTCTATAGTATTTCCAGCTGAGCTCTGAGAGTAATATAGCACTTCAGTAAGGCTGTAAGTAGCTGGCTGCTGTAAGCCTTCCTGTTAAATGGATACCAAGGAGGCACATGGAGTGTTCCCTCTGGATCTTTTGTAGGCCAGTGCTTTATTTGTTATGTACCCCATGCCTATCCTCCCACCTACTCAAACAGATTTTTTTTTTTTTTTTTTTTTTTTTAAATGAGGTGGCCTCTTTTTTTTCTCGAGACATCCCTGATGACGGTGTGTCAGCATACTGCAAGTCTAAGCTGGTGGCTGTTCCATGACAGGCCTGTCATTCTGAAAACCATCAGATGACGTACAGCTTGTTCTCTCCAATGGCACATCAGAAGTCTCAGATCAACCCAGGCCCCTATGCACTGAATGAGATGTCTCGCAGCTTTATGACATGTGTTAAAAAGTTAGTGTCTTGTTCAGTTGTGAAGAGGCAGATCTATCGCCGCAAAGGGACGCTGTGCTTGACAGTAATGGGAAAAACTGTTGTCGCCACAGAATGATGAATCTGCTTAGACAAAAACATCCCTGAGGTGTTGTGGATTTTTAATTTTGAACTACTTTCCTCGCAGACATTTTTTGGTGTGGAAGGACACCACTGCTTTTGTTGTTGGTTTTATAATTAGATGTGGAACCCAAGGGATGTTTATTTTTACAGTGAAAGATTCATTTTTTGATGTCTACTGACATTTTATATTCATTATCTGTTGCTAAAGAAATTCGATTTGCTTACTATGCAGCTTGCAAGAAATATTGATTTGCCTTTTAGAGACAACTTCTAAATGTATCTCAGGTCAGTTCTCACCACTGGAGCACATCTCTGCATTAGAGGAAGTTATGGATTGGGCCTCTACACAGTTTGTCACTGTCATCCTTTCAAATTATCACTTATTAGAGGAGGTTAGCTTAGAGGCAAAGCCTTTCATTTTTAAGAGCTCTCAGTGACATTTATCCGTGGACTCTCTTCATGCTTAAATGTCACAATTGATAGCATTGATTGGCAACAGAAGAAAAGATCTCAAGGCTCTTTATGTAGTTTTAAACCGCCAGCAAGAGAAAAAGTACATGTTTTTGGAAAATGGTGTCTGAATCAAGCTGAATCAGAGACCTTGATGTCATAAATAAAACATTTTATCCTTTTCCTTTGTGCTGCTTATATTAGAAACAGACAAAAATTCAAGACCGCCAAGTCAGCTGTGATCTCTACCAAGTGGATTTTTCTTTGCCTCACGACAGTTAAACAAAATCAAAGAAGCTCTGGGTGTATATTGAGGTAAATGTGAACTGAAGTGCAGGTAGGCTCAGAACATTTTTAACTTAAAATTTGACAGATGTTATGTATTTTTTATCCCTTTTATTTAATATATCCTTAACACAAACTGTGAATATTGTGAATAAGCAACGGCTGAAGCTTGACTGAATACAGTTTTGCCAGTTGACTTTTTTTTTTTCATATTTAGGTGATTGTAGGATGATGATTGGCAGTTATGGAACCAAGTGTCAAATTAGGTAAAATCTTATGTGTTTTGTGTGTGTGTGTGTGTGTGTGTGCGTGTGTGCGTGTGCGTGTGCGTGTGTGTGTGTGCACGCGCGCGCACGCGCACAGGTGACTGTAATCAAACTATGCTTACATAACTGCAACTGAATTAGAAATTCTATAACAAAACAAGATTTTTTTTTTTTTTTTTATTAATTCAAAGCAGTATCATTTTCAGATGAACCTTTCTCAGGAAATGTGCTTATATATTTTCTTTCCCTTATCCTTACCATACACAGTCACAACTACCCATGTTAAAATTTGTAGATTTTACCCTGTTTCTTTCTTTTTTTTAACTAGATAAGACATATTTTCTTATATTCCCTAATCATATAACGTAGTCACATCTGAAACTGTAGCTGAGAATAGATTGATATGAATATAGCAAAGAGGCTAAAATTAAACTGTAAATGTTTCAGCTGTTAGCGGTCAATACAATTAAAAACAAATGGAGCAAATGGAAAAGCTGCAAAAGACATAAAAATCACAGTAAACACAGGACATGTACAGAGTGGCACCAGAAAAAATGATCACATATACTGTCACCAAGGACAACTCAATTATACAGTAAGTAAGCAAAGAGATAGCCATGCATATGAATACACACGCACTGTATAAGTACTGAATATTAACACGTCAGTGTCACATGAGCATTACCGGAGAAGAAGAATAACTGCGTAACTGGCACATTTATTCCCAAAACCTGCCTCACATAACAACAACAAGGGCCTTGGCGAGTATTTTGATGTAGCCCACATATCAGTAAGCAGATCACGAGGAGGAATTATTAGAGCATGCAAGACATACATTTCAAAGTTACTGTCACACTACAGTAGTTTGTAAAGGCTACAGTTATGGCTTTGTGACATGCCAAGCTTTAAATGGAGGACAGACTGTCAGTGAACAACGAGCATGAGGAGGTGATTTAGCTGCTATACGTGTGTGTGTGTGTGTGTGTGTGTGTGTGTGTGTGTGTGTGTGTGTGCGCCCGCGCTACAGTGTTCAGGGAAAGAATTCGTCAATGGATGATACCAGACCATCAGTCACCTGCCAGCATAACAAATTCACTGAGCTCTGCATCGTGACAGACACATCATTATCATTTTTCTTGTCAACACCTTGTTAAAATACCCTCAGAGAGAGAGACTTTTCACATTTCTACCATCTTCCAGTGTTTCAGGCTTAAAACATCATCAATGTGTTTTTTTAACATGCAAGTGACATCAGTACACAGGCAAATCATAAGATAAAAGAAAATTAGTTGAAAATACAATTTCAGCTATACAGGGCCAAAATTAATGGTAATCTAAAAGTAGAATTCAATTCAATGTTAACAGATTTAAAAGTAATGATTTTTCCAACTTAAAATGGGACCTAATTTGCAAATACCACTGTATTCCCTCTTTTCATTCACATTATTTCCTAATTAAGATAAAGGCTGTTGTCCTCTGTTGAGTCCTTTGACACCACAGTGTAAGTGATCCTTATTGATTTTATTTGCTCATTTCTTTTTAATTGCATGGATTGTGTCCCAGTGTAACTGGACCTTCCCACAGTCACCCAGTTCATGAGAATTCAAGCCAATATTATTTCTGTCCTCCAAGAAGGAGATTATAAAGATGAACACTTTGCCAGTGCTTTTGCTTCAAATGATATAAATAGCTTGGCAGAAAATAAGCTCACAAGAGAGAGAAATGCACCATGCAGCCTGCGAGGCGTCTAAATTGCTTGTTTCTATAAAGACTACAGAAAAATCCTTCACCTTGCTAAACATTTTTTTATATATATATTTAGGATGTCACCCAATATCTATAAGCTTAAACGGACAAGTAAGACTACATTTTAATGTAATATGAAATATTGCATCTGGAATAAATTTGAGCCCATATAACATGCACACATACAGTCTATCAAGCATGATTGTCTGAGTAACAGACATGACAGGAACAAAAAGGACAGTGGGTTTCCGCCTGTCTGTCATATAGCTGAAGGCTGGATGATTACTCAGTCGAGTAGAAATGATCTTCATATCCTCTGCATCATCGCAAACCAGCATCTTTTCTTTCTAATTGCTCCTGGCTGCAGAAATGGCAAAATGTTGCTTTTCTATATTTGTAGCTGTACAACTAACATGTAATGTAAAACAACAAAACCGTTTGAACTGTGTTATGATATTAACAATTGGCAGCATTGGAGCATGAATATTCTTTATTATTTGTTTGCTTATTTATTTGTAAGCCCATAGTCCTGCCTTGATCCACCAGCTCCGGAAGGAAAAAAAAATCTGTTTTACTTGCTGGTTGTGTGGCTTCACCAGGTGTTCACCAGATGTGGGCAGGTAGCGTAGAGTTAGCTTGGGTGAGTTTATTTGTTTGAAGCAGCTGTCCATGGCTTTATATGGAGCGTTTGTTAACCATAATCCTGTAGAGACAAGTGTTGATTCTCAGTGGGATCGGTAATACGCTCAATCTGATTCATTCATTTGATTCAGTGGTAATATAGAAAATAATTTACAATGACAATTTTCCTAAAACACAATTTAGTGTTTTAGATTTTTGAATGTGTTTCCTACATATTAAGCAATCACTTCTATTAATTTGACTACAAATGACAGTTAGCTTTAAAACTTGCTTAGGTAATCCATCCCCATGATCATTACATCTGTTTTTACTGTTGCCAGAGTTCTGTTCCCCTTGTGCGGTAATATAGTTCTATTTTTCCCTGAAACATGGTCCAACACATTACTGTGCAAGTAAAGAAAAATAAATCAAATCCAATACGATAAGAGACATATTGTGTCTGGGGAATAACAGGCATGTATTTGAATTTTCAGACAAGCTCAAACAGCTCAAGATATACTGTAGATGAAAGCAATAAAACAAAACAAAAAATCAATATAGATATTTTTTAAACACTTGCTATTGTGTTTATTGGGCTGCAGTCCAGCTGTAAGTACATGGGAGAATGCTCTTGAAGGCAGACTGACATGTTGGCAAGTATAGAATCTTTTGTCATCTATTAAACTCTTGCAGCTGCAGGGAGCTGACTTTGAGATATTTCGGCAGAATCTGCAGTGTTCATGTTTTGACAAGAGTGCCGAAAGTAGAGGGTGAGGTTTATTTCACTATTCTTACACAAGAGTGTGTTATAAAAATCAATCTTTTCAACACGAACAAGAGGCAGTGTACTTTATTTTGGAGAGAGTGCAGCATTATAACTTGTGAGAGACACTTGTAACAAAGCTGATGGTTGCAGTGATTGAAAGCAGAAAGATGACAGATCATTTTGCTGCTCTCAGAGTGTTTTATTGTGATATAAAAATGTGCAAGCCACTTTGAACTGGTACCAATAATTAATCCCAAATATGTCTGTTCTGTTAACATGAGAGAGTAGAACACCTTTTCAGAGACAAAATATGTTTATCATTAGTCATTGCATGTGTGTGTGTGTTTTCATGTGTTCATGCACCCACAATGAGCCCTTGAAACAAAGGTCAGACAGCTCAGGCTTTTGTAAAAAAAAAAAAATAATAATAATAATCCATGACTTTACCCCAGGTAGTCTCTGTGGGGTGGTCCAAGGCACGGGCTGTTCCAAAATAATCTTTGTTTATCATAGTTTATTTACTAACTCTGAAAATTTATGCTAAGAAATTGTAGCATAAGTATTGTGATTAGATGCTGCTGGTTTTTATGTTATTTGCAAGTTCCCATCAAACATATTATGATTTTACAAATTATCAGATGAGGCAGGTAAAATTGGAACAGCTCTTAAATACCACCACCAACGCCCCTAATAGTTTATTTTCAGTCGCTAATATTCTTTGTTCAGCTACCAGGAAATGCAGTGAAGCCTTTCACCCTTTTTAAGTTGGCTGTTGCCTGCAGGGATGATGAGCCATTAAAAAACACATTTGAATTCTTCCATGCACAATAGGCTCTTAGTTTTAATTTTAGTACATTAGAACTAGTGCACAAAGTTATCTGTCAGTGTAAAAGTGGTGTATTGAAATGCAATGCAGTCACCTACTCAGCGGTAATACTGGAATAATCAGTCTGATGACTTTTGCAGATTGAAAGAACTAATAAATTATTTAGCACATCACACAGACTTTTTTTTTTTTTTTTTTTTNTTTTTTTTTTTTTTTTTTGGCTCAGAGAGAGATCTGCTTTGTACAAGAGGTCATGGTAATAGGTAATAGTTTGATCGTAGTGTTTACACAGTTTGCAGTAACTCAACTTTCCTAATAACCTTTACCTGAACTGTTTAACGAAACATAAATGTCCAAAAGGAAGCACTGTTGCTTGCCTGCAGGCTGATAGGAAAAGGGAATATAAAAACACCTTAATGCAATCTCCATTTCATGTGGTTAATAATTGTAACCTAAAGCAGCTTTGCTGTCACCACAAAAGACAAGTTTTATATTTCCATTCTGCCAGCCCTCACACACACCTCTCTGCATCTGCTTCAGTCTGTGACCTTTGTGGCTTCAGAATCAAAATACCAAAAGTAACTTGACAATGGTGTTTACAAGCCAAGAGTAATTCTGAAGATTGATGAGTAACCCAGCTCTGTTAATCACACCAACCGGGACTGCAGACTTTTGTGGTGCAGAAATGAGGTAAATAGCCTTATTTTTCACTTAAAAAAAAGCTGAGATACCATTCATGATCTTTCTTTGTGCAATAAATTGTGTTTAAAAAAGAAAATGATTAAAGAACGCACAGCCATATTATATATACAATATGATAATGTATGATAAGTTCCAGTAAGAATAAAGTGAGCTTATAGAATCTTACTACAGCTGCTGTTTGTTAACCATAAGACACAACAACTCAGAAAAACCCACATGAATAATATGAATAATATTTCATAACTTACATTCATAAAATACATTCAGCACCAACATTACATTAGAGCTTCAAACATCTGCATCCTCTGTCTGTTTGAATAACATCTGAACTCATTTTCTTCCAAGTTAATGTAGTGTGTAAAATGCTTGTAACAAATATTCAAAAATTCATTTAGAATAGTTGGTGTTCATTTGTAGAGGTACAACACAGTAAATGTGAAAAGCAAAAGTAAAGCAGCCTCTATTCAACAATGGAATTACATTGCTGATACATACATACATATATATATACATATATATATATATATATNATATATATATATATATATATATATATATATATATATATACACATATATAGATAGATATATATATAGATATATTGACCATCAGACTGAAACAGGTCTTAATATTTAAGTGATATTAAAAAGTAAATATTAAGACCTGTTTCAGTCTGATGGTCAATTTCAGTGGTATGAAATCTGCATTCTATTTTAGATTTGCCTCAATTCTTTTAGTGACCAATAAATCTGATATTTAAGCTCACTGAGTTGATCAGTCAGTATTTAAATGGTGAGTTTTGATCCGTTTTGATCACATTCTAGTGACACTACCTCCTTCTTCAAGCCTCAGCTGCTGCTCTCTCTCTCTCTCTCTCTCTCTCTCTCTCTCTCTCTCTCTCTGTCTGTCTGTCTCACACACACACACACACACACACACACACACAAGCACGACACATCACACCCACCTCTTGTGTACTGATGTGTGGACCAAATCTGTCTTACAATCTGTCTTAAAATGCAGAGCTCTAAAGAAGAGAATTTCCGTTTCCTTTGCTGATTGAACATGTCAATTTTGCTTTGACACCAGAGGAAGCGATAAAAAAGCGAGGCTCTTCAGTATAAAGCAGGTCATTAACACGCTGATCTTCATTGGCTTTTACCTGTGGAATGTGTGAAGGATTGGTTGAGAGGTGGAAGGATGACACGATGAGGCAGGTCTTCACTGACACCCATTACAACAACGTCTCAATAGCGTAACAAGGATGCCCTAATTAGCATAAGGGAAGCTTTATGAATGATCTTAAATTATCACAGTGCTTATTCAGTGTGACGCCATGTGTTTATCATGCTTTTTCATGAATTAATCCAATGTCTTTAAGGGACATTTTGCTTTGAAATAAGCCTGACAGGTTTGTTGTAGTGCAGCTCACAATATGATCCATAAAAGAAAAGGTTAAGATTTTGGTATGACAAATTAGAAATGATTCAGTTTAGGCATAAAATTAAAGATGTTTCTGAGGCTTGAAGTGTATAGCCTGTTGGTTGTCATACACACTCTGACACTATGCCTGAGAACAATATCTCAGAAAAATTTGTTTGGTGAGGGTTGATTATAATTCTTGTGGATGCACAACATCCTCAGGTTTGATTTTGACTAACTTAAAACAATGGTCAGATTTGGGTTCTTAAAGCCTAAAACTGCAGTCACTATTAAAAATTGCAGGCATTACTGTTATTTAACCTTGTATTGCAGAAATATTATAGTAATTAGCCAAATTTGCAAGCTTATAAGACTTTATTAATGATTGCTTGATTGCAAGTTCCTGAAGGGACCAATTAATCAAGCTACAGCATGGTGATGATGACCTAAATGCAAGTAAAATAACCAGGTTAAGGTGTTTATGTGATAGTTGAAGTAATCTGGATGTTGCCATGTAAAATACTGACTGCTGCATCATTTGTGTTTGTAACTTTATGGTCTTGGGAGGAATGATCGTATCTTTTTAGAGCCAAAGAGAATAAGTAGAGTCATTCATTTAATTGTGTGTGGTGTTTGTCGTACTCATGATGGTGCCATATTTTCTCATGAAAACTATGAAGTAGTGAAGAATTTCATAATTCAGTTTGTTGCCCAGGTCTTTGTGAAGTTTGTGCACAGTTTGTAGTCTGTAAAACATGTACTGTTTGTATAAAACATTTGTCTTGATGACTGCACTTTCCAGAAAATGAAAAAATGAAAAATAACACCATTGGCAACATAGTAATCAACTGTCACAGGCAATTTATGCAGGGTGTCATCAGCTTCTATTGTTGGCTGCAGTGTGTTTGTATGCAGGCATTTTCTCCAGTTTGTACAGGCAGATGGTGACAATAATTCATTCCATCTTCATCAGTACAATGCTAAATCATTGGGCAGTTGTATTTGTGTGCAATGGGTGTCAATTCTTTCTGCACTTTGTTCATCATTCCCAATGCAACATAACTGTCCTGATTTATTTCTATCAATATTGGAAGACTAACTGTCATAATGCACCAAAGCTGAAGCTCATTAACATCTTATGAGGAAAGTTTTCTAAGTGACTACATTTAAGTTGAACACAATATTGATTTTACTTTGTTTACTAATTAAGGTTTCCAAAGCAGGACATATACAAATAAATGAAGTGTTAATTTGATAATAGTGATTTAAAAGTGCGTATCACTGCTCTGATTCACATTGAAAGCATTAAGCCTTGGCGTCTATAGTTTTTTTCATGCTGTTTTGTCACTGAAGAGCCTGACAGACCATGCATGAGAGTGGGCCTGTTAATTTACATAATCGGGAGAAGGATATGCCTGCGGAGCCAAAACAATATCTGTGGTTTTTTACACAGTCTAAGCCTGAGCGCACCATTTCTGGACAGTGAATGTGCTCAAGCTTTGAGACTCTGGCCCCACGCTGCCTGCAGAGCAGTCATGCAGAGCCCAATAAGATTTCTTCTGATTTGTTTGATTTCACTGGGGCCAGTCTGGCTGGACTTATGGAGTGCGAAATAGATTTGCCACCGTTGAAATCTGAGAGTGATGCTTGGGACAGCTGTTTCTCTCAGAGGAGGAGAACAAGAAAACAAGAAGAGGAATCATTTTCAACAAATCTAACGCACACAGACTGCAATTGTTGAATTAGCCTTGATTTATTGTAGCAGATAGTCCACTCAGTTGATTTAGTATAAAAAATTTTATAAATCTTAAAGATAATGACAATGTGGCTGAATCTATAAAATTATAGAGGGTGCATGTAATTCTTTAGCAGCATTACTGTGGTGGTTATTTTGCTTCAAAATGTATTTGTAAACTCTATGTAGGTGTTTTTTGCAAATGAGAGGAGCACATATAGTATAGTTTAACTGTATTTATATTAACTCTTGTGAATCTGTGTGAATCTAGTAGTGTCATGGAAATTGATATTTTAGTGGGCATAGTTACCAAATGATTCAGCACAACTCAGAATATCAAAATTACATTGACTTTGTATTGACGAAGAGTAAAAGCAGTCAATTTCATCTACTACTGGGAAGACAAACTCATGAAATGTTACAATTTTTTTTTTTTGATAGGAAAAAAACCCTTCTTGCTAATTAACCATGTATGTGTTTCTCAAGCTGTTGACATTCAAGCTGTTGATTTGTCACAGATTCAGGAAGGAATGACTGCTAGAGGACACAGCAGGCAGTTTATTGGAGCCTTTCCAGACCCCAGAATGAGAAAACAGTTGTTTTATTAGAAAGTAAATAAGCATGCAGTCTGAAGTGAAAAATGTGGGCATCATCAGTCAGCAGATAATCATAATGCTGACTCCACCCCCAGAGAGACAGACAGACATCCATCCTGGCTCTTCTAGGTATAGGAAACATATGAAGTTGCCCAGAGAAGCAAGTGAGATTAGGCATACATGCCAACACAGACAGTCTCTCTCTCTCTCTCTCTCTCTCTCTCTCTCTCTCTCTCTCTCTCACACACACACACACACACACACATACACACAGAGGCAGACATACTTTTTTTTTTTATAACTATGTAGTATTGTTTTGACTTCAAGCCTGTGGGGTCTGATATATCATAAATAATTAATTTTCTATGCGTTCTGCTCAGACTGGCTGCAGAAATTTGCTTAAAAACTAAAAACTGTCTGCCTGCCTTTCGAGTCCTTATGGTATATATTTTCCATTTAAGGGCTTTGTAATACACACTGCAGTTTTTAAGTAATTAAAACAAATAAAACTATAGTGTAACCCTTTCTCAAAACTAAAGCTAACCTGAAATTAAAGTCAGAGCATGCTTGGCCCAAATTTTAGTGAGGTATGTTGCATTTTTTAATCGTGATGGCCCTTAATGTGATCATCTGATGGAGTTTATCATTTGGAAATCAGAGAATATTGAAGGGAAAAGTGAATGTTGCGAGTTGAAAACTTTGATTCTCTGTGTGTGTGTGTGTGTGTGTGTGTGTGTGTGTGTGTGTGTGTGTGTGTATAGACTTAATTATAATAACTCACCAATAATGTTGGGATTGACTGAATTTGTTTCCTGGATGAACTGACATATATGTAATGACTGAATAAAGCAGTAAAGAGAAAGTTTGTGTGAGATAGGAGTTAAAAATGGTAAAAGTCTGTATCAGTAATGGTGCAGTACAATATGTGCTTTTCTTTGCTCTCCTGCAGCAGTGATTTATGGTTATAACAGATTAATCTCTAAGATGTGTTTCATCAACAGCCCATTATTTAAAAGTGTTCCTGTATGTGACATAATTTCAAAAGTTATTAAAGCATGTAGAAATAACCCTTCTTCATAGCAGTTTATTCAGCTGACTCATACTCACAACCCATAAAAAATACATTAAGCTATATGAAAAATAGGCTGTCAGAACTCGGCTGAGGATGCCATTTAGGTCTTTTGAGTCTTTGTGGAATGACTAACAAAATTGCTGCCAATTTCCACTCCACTATGAATGAATTCCACAGAGGCTTTTTCAGCCGTAGTATTAGAACAGCACTCTGCTAAACACAGGCAGCTGAAGACTTCAGAGGACACGGCTTGGCCCCCTGCAATGACCTCCAGCCAGCTTCTGATGGAAATCTAACCAAGCGTCACGCCCGATTTGAGGCTGCAGAGTAAACAAACAGAAGTGCTCTTCAAAGGCAGAGAACCAATAGTCATGAATCTGTCTGTAGCTTTGTTTACAACATACTCTGTCAAAATGCACATTTTTCCATTTCAGAACAGGCAATTAACCAGTTTTACATATTTTGCGAAAGGTCTTCATGCATTAAGAAGTTTGCAAGCGATATTACTGATTGGTGACAATGGTCACAAATTACAAGATCTTTTACCAGGAATTCTGAGGCAGGCTTAGTCACAAAAACAAATGTCAGAAGTTACGTGCAGAGAATGTTGTTCATTTTATGGTATACTCATACTGTAGATAAGTGATGAGCACAGTGAGTTTTAGTTTATTTGATTCTTGTAGTAGAAGAGATGAATAAAAACAGAATTTGACTAACAAATAAAAACTATAGAATACTATTAATAGTATAGAATAATATAAAATATGTATGTTTGCAGTCTGCACCATTCCCTTTGTTTCCTCGTGTCCTTGTTTTGTGCTTTCATTGGCTGTCGCTTGTCACTGCTGCCAATGCCGGTCATGACACATTTCACACTACATGGTCTGGACTTTGAATAGTCTACACATAGTGATCGTTGATCGTGGGCTCAAGCGCTGATTTGACTCTGATCTGGAGCTTTTGTCAGCAGTATTCAAAAACTGTCAGCAAGTAAAAAATCAGGCCTAAAAATGTATATTCTGAACCTTGCTTTACTTTGACAGAATCTGCTGGTAACTTTCTGAGATATGTTGTCTCTAGACAATCATGCAAGGATGAAAGGATGAAATTAAACCCTCCCTCCAGTGTTACTGATGAATGTGACCATTTTCATATACAATCACAGTACATACCATAGATATGCTGTATTTAATCATTTATATGCCCTTTTTGGATGAGCTTGGGTTATAGTGTTGCTGTTGCACAGTTCTGGTAGGCAGACAGATACAGTCCTTGGATATTATCACACCTGAACACAAAGTTAATTGGCAATACACGACTTGATGCTTTTAATTCACCTCCCTCTAAATAGGCTGGAGCTCTCTGTTCTGTGCTCACCTGTCCTCTAAATCACCCTTCAGCCAAGCAGGCGAGCTTAATATCCTGCCCTGTCAATAGCCACTGAAAGAAAGGAGACTTTATGTTCCTTAGGTCTCATGACGGGCTCTCTGAAATGCTAGCCTGAGGGTAGCCGCTAAAAATTGGTTCTGTGACTGGTGGTCAGGACTGTCCAGAATGGCGTCGGCATTCCTCAGCACCTGCCTGTTACTCTGTAAGTCTGAGAGCTACACCTGACTTACCCAGTGGTCTTTCCTGCCTCTTTGATGAGAATTTTGAGCTGTTTTCACTGAGCAAGTCAAGGTTTCTATATCAGGATACAATACACAACATTAAAACAGATTCATTAAGATTCTGCACAACCATCATTGCAGCGCAGAAACACTCTAGATTTTGATAAAGTGCTCAATACCAAATCCCAGAAATTTCTCCCAGCTGACCCCCTTGATGTCAGAAACTGTGACCTGTGTTCACTTGACTAATTACACCAATTTTTACTCATTTAAACATTTGTGTTATTCAATAAAACAGACCTATGCTAAGAAAGAATCTGGACGTAGAGTTAGAATTCATTGCATGGACACTTGACTTGCATATTAATCAGCTCAAGTTCAGGGACAGACTAGAGACATTTCAAATAAATAATATATTGAAGCTGGAAACTTTAAATTTTGAATTATATCAGGAGAGCATTAAGAACCAAAAGCAGTAAGAACTTGGTTTAGTTTGATTATTCATTATATTAACTAATCAATATCTCAGACATCAATTTCTCCAGGACTTTTCTGAAGAAATGTTCCTATCATTCTCCCTGTTTTTCTTATTTTTGCAGGAACTTTACCAGTGAGTTGAGTCTTGGCTTAAGCTCCCCGTGTCACTGTGCCAGTGTCACAGCTGGATGTGCAGTCACAAGGCTTCACCTCTAAGCCTATAGATAGAGCCCCATTCCAGGGCAATTCTGACACTGTTATTATGCATCATACTTGTTATGATGCCCTTTTATAGTGAGCAGCCTCCACGCAAGTTTTTCTCTAGGAAGACAGCGGTATCCACCCATAGAGATACATTAAACAAAGGTAACCTTGTTTTCCACCATAGCAAGCCTCTTCTGGGTGGATGCAGCACAGAATAAAAATGCCTGCTTGCAGCAAGATGTCAAAAATATCCCTCCTTTTCTCGACTTGTCTTTATTCCAAATCACATAAGAAAGTTGAGTATGTTGTAATAAATCCCTAGAGGGAGCCATGTGAGCTCTACTACCCATAAGAGCTACACAGAGGAGGAAAACAAGCACCCCTTTTCTGCTGCCATCATAGGAAGAAACATTGCAGCCCCCATAGGATTAGACAGGCTCATTCACATAAGCCTACGATACACCTGCAAATGTCAGTGTATGTGGATTTTGAGATTAGTAGCTAAAGCTTATCAAGCCCTTTAATCACAGAACTAAAGTCATGATGTATAACTATTGCAGGTCGTTTTGATATTGTCCTTTCCTGTTATCAGTGGCCTCTTCAAAAAGACTCTTAATTACGTTTATGACAGACAAGATAGAGTCTGATGAAAATATCAAACATTGCTTTCACCCTGACAAGTTCCAGGCTGGGACGATCAATACTGCCATCCCTTCTGGAATAATAGCTTCTATATGAACATGTATTATTATCACAAAGTATTAATGAAAATGAAATGTGACAGTTGGGTGTGTAATTTGTTTAAGGAATCGATCCACACCAAGCTTTAGCCACACTAATAAGGTCACGGTCCATGGCAGTTTGAACTGTATATACCTATACATTATATCCACATAGTCATGGAGACTATATAGAAAATATTTTTTTTTCCAAAGAAGTTTGTTGGCTAAAAATAGCCATTGTACAATATGTGTTGAACACAGTACAGTATTCATATTGTGATTTATAAGTGATTTATAATAAGCTGAGGAGGATTTGCAGCCATTAGGTGTCTATAATGACAGGAGGAATTACAAACACAGGCACTGCAATGTAATTTATCATAACTAAAATAAAACATGGACATAGTTTGTTTGCACAGTTTGGAATGCAGATGCAAAATGATAATAAATCAAATATGTTGCCATTTCATGTCTAAGGTGTTTGATTTGCACGTGTAAATGTGCAAATTCATGCATTTGATTTATTATAAAAGTTGTTTGTAAGATAAGCAATTTTAAACTTAATGTTTCACATGTTCCTACAGAGATCATGTATCTCCTCATCTGTTGCTTCTGCTGTGTGTCTGTGTTTCTGTATTAAGATCAGAGTACTTTGTGTGTTTGTATTTACTGGAATTTCCTTATATTTTTATTTGGAACCATGTCGATACAGCACAGTAACATGTGAATTTTAGGTTTAAGATTGTATTGCTAATGTTTAAAGATGATGCAGTTTATTCCGTGTGTGTGTGTGTGTGTGTGTGTGTGTGTGTGTGTGTGCATGCTTGCATTCAGTATCTCTGAACTGACATGTGTCCTCTGTGTTATAACAGATGCGATGTTATTGGTGGCAGACAGATTGCAGGGACCTTACAACATTGAAGCCGTCATAGAACCAATAGACATCAAGATCTCGGAGGCCATAATGACCATGCAGGACAACAGCATGCAAGTTTCAGCCAAGGTAAGGCATTCACATGATCTTGTTCACTGCCAAAGCATTGGTGGATATCAAGAGCGTTAGGCTATGATGTGAAACAACTGGTTCCAAAAGCTACATACCGTTTCATGTAGCACAATATTTTACACACAAAACTCGAGGGCATTCAGAGAGCTTATAACCCCACCAATGCCCAACCTTCTTCTGATATTCTGATTTCACTTTGTGATTACTTTGATTACTTTGAAATCAGATGTGTAAAAAGATTTATCATTTAAATTTGTATAAGTCAAAAGCATTTTATACTGCTGAATCAGCGGCAGTTGCACATTTCATCTTATTTCTTAATGTACAGCAAAGCAATAAATGTGACGCATGTCCGAGCATATATTTTAAGCCGCCATGTCCAGGTCAATAAATGGTTGACAGTCAATCCTGTGATATGCATGCCTTAATTTTGTCATTAATATTGGTGTCTTAGTTTTTGAGAAATAGGCAAAAATGTTGAGGGTGGGATGGTATCTTTCTGAGATATCCTGCCACCAGACAGACGAAATTTAGCCGTTTATCCAGCTGAATTCCATACTTGTGACATGTCTTAAAATATAAACATACAAATTGATTAAACTCATTGGGAGCCTGCAAACAAAGTGATAAACTTCAATAAATGTAACATGGAAAGATAAATCAAAATCATGTCCTGAAAATAAAAACGGTAATGCTTATTAGAGAGAGGATTGTTTTGTCAGAAATCAAAGGTGGTTTTTTTTTTTTNGGTACAGGTTTTTCAGTAGACTCAAATATTCTGAGCCTTTGTTGTATTCTGTCTTGTTTGCACATAAGAGAGGTAGTAGCAGTGTATTCATTCTCTTCCATATCTGCCAAGCTACAATGTATGGCTTTACCAATTGTCTATACACTTGAGTCCGCATTCCTGCAAGGTTGTGCTTGTCTGAAAAATTGCTGTGAGATTAGAATCTTTCCCCACACTCGCACTTTAACCGCATGCAGTCCCGATACAATCACTCAGCTTTGGTGGATACATCCACATATTTGAGACAGAGCTACAGAATATGTGCGCCTTCATTCCTGCACAACACGGACCTGTTGAAAATCGGTTTGCGTCTACGCTGTGCAGACAGCAGAATTGTAATCATGGTGAAGAATTGATCAAAATTAGAGAAAAGACAGCTGCTTATCATGACCGTCATGTAGCGCATTAGAGCGCTCCATCACAATCATAGCCAGAGGCCAGCAGACAATAGCAAGGAATGCTAATGAGCTGTGCTGTTTAGAGCTCTGCTGTTTGGGGCCTAAGAGCCATCTGAAAAACTGTTCACCATCAACTACAAATTGAATGTCAGGTTCAAACAGGTAAAGGTCTGCTTCTGATTCAAACTAAATGTTAGCTTGTATTTCAGGAAAACTTAAAAGTTTAACAACTTTGTGTTTTTACTGAGGAGTTAAGTGGTATGCCGTTTGATTTTTATGTCATTGTCATCATCAGATACAGAAAACCAATAATGAAAATCACATTTAAAAGGGCTCAGTATCTGTAAGTGCTTTCATTCAGCCGTGTTCTCTAATTTAGAATTCATTTTCTGCATGTCACTCTGCTGTTTATGTTCTATTTAATACAGAAATGTAAGCTTTTCCAAAGCAGAATTTCTCAGGGTAATAATTTATGTCTGACCTCTTCCAAAACAAATTAATACTTAAAATGTTTACAAAACCTATTGCTTGTCTGAACAGATTGTTTACAGGCCCACCCATTTCTACTTAGTTGAAAATATCGTTATGTCAAAACATCAGAGATGGAAACACTTATTGGATTACTATTTAACATTTATTTAAAACTTTGGGAATACTGTATATCCATTTCTAATGTGTAAATGATGTCAATACCTACAGTGTTTTTCCATTAAGTATGTTATTGGCTAAACAGATATACTGAATATGGTTACCATAATGTATTGGTTCAGTCAAGTTATTGGGTTGAATTATTTCTCAATGAGATAAGATTCATAACGAAGTTCAGCTGTTTGTTGTGCAGCCCAAAAGAGCTTTAAACCAAAAAATAATGGTCACATGTATGAAATATTTTACTACCTGTTATTTTTATAACACTGGCACTACAATACTGGTCATTGATGGTAAGTTTCTAACAACATAGCATGAGGTAAATCATTTTGGCCACCCTTTCTTTATAAGGAGATTAGGGTATGGATATCTTTGGTTCAGTCTGGCTTAGTATAATTTTCTATCTCAAATCCGAGACCAGAGATGGTTAGGGTTAGCACTCTGAACAAAGTGGCAGAGGCTTCTCAAACAAAATGTCATAGTGGCATAGGCAAACCACAACTGTTTGGGAGCAAAAGGAAGGTGTACTTGACAAAGAAATAACCCTTTCTCAGTTCAGATAACCCTGATTCAAAAAAATATTTTTGGAATTTCAGTGAGGAAAAAACCCACATTGAAATTTTAAGAAGAGATTGTGATAATATTGACAATTTCCTCTGCCAAGATAAATGCTAATAGTTCTTTATTCATTCAACAGTCCGCCATCCTTTTCTCTTGTCCCTTGTGCTGAGGCACTTATCACTGCTTATCCTCTCTCTCTGTAGTAATTGTATCTCACTCACTTCATCTTAGGTTTTTCAGGGGTGCGGCCAACCAAAGCATCTGGGAATGGGTAGATCTGCACGCGGCATTTCAGACGTGTTCAGCGCTCGCTTCAGGCCCTACACCCCTGAAGAGAGACCCACCACAGCAGCTGGAACCAGCCTGGACAGACTTGTAAGTAAAGAGAGAAGATAAGAGGGAAAATCAATATTGTGATCTGTGATTACAAAAATATATACATATATTTTTTTGTTTTTACGCATAAAATAGATGTCACATGTAAATGTCTTTCTGTAAAACATGCATTTATAGGTAGGTTCCGAGAGAGAGTTCATAAAATTGAGATGATCAAATAAACAAATAAGACAACATACACATTTGTGAAATAAATCACATATAAATAACTTATTAGCTGTTGATTTTGAAGCATAATGAAAGCAATTACATTCAAAATGTGTTGGTTTTGTTTAAAACACTTGTCTGAACACTTCCTTTCTACACTCCTGTTGATAACAGTTCAAATATTTTTCAGAACTTTTGGTCTCTTGACAACTTTTAAGACATATTTTTGTTGGAAGCAGCTCTAAACCATGCTGAGCCCGAGGCAGACTTACCAGGGCTCAAGTCCAAAGACCCAGAGAAAGTAGAAATTCTGAAAGACTCCAAGAAAAACATGGTAAATCCATGTTCATGTAGTCAAGACAGACTCTGAGCTCACTGTTTTTTGTTTTTTGTTTTTTCTACTATCTCTGTGCTGAGGGATAAATTGTCAGTTACATTCATATATACTCAGTGCCAAAGTTTGCAAAGACTTTCCACAAAAAAAAAAAGAAACACTTGTCCAAAAAACTGTACATACTATTTAGTCAAATCACAAAAATGACCTGTGCCTTTTCCAAAAATGTATACAGTGCTGAGAATCTTGCTTGGAAAGTTTAAAATGGATCAACATATGCAAACCTTAGCGTGGGGGGAAAATGTGAAAGTTGTTTATTTAGGCTCTAAATAGATATATTACACTACAGCATGTGGTTAAAAATACATTGTGTAGGAGATTGTATCTAGCTGGAATACATGTAACCTATCGGCCCTCGAGTTGACAAGATGTGACTTGTCGCCCACAGCCCACAGCTCTGCTCCCTGTGGCCTTTAGTGGAATCTCTCTTCTTTTGATGAGTGAAACCTCACTTACTTCCTAATTCCTCCTTTGGGTCACTACACTGTGTAGGTTGCTTGGAAACTTCTGCAACAAATCATATAATTAGCACTTGGTAAATATAATACTTTTAGTGGACACAATACTGCTTGGCATGTTGTGATGAACAGGAAATTTTACATTGAGTACTGGAAATGAAAAATGACACTTTGTGCATCCTTTCAGCAGAGATGTTCTGTTTTTTTTTTTTTTAATTGTACTTTACACATTTACTTCTAATTGTAATACAATATGCAATATATATATATAATGTTTTTGTTTGTTTTGTTTTTTGTTTTTTTTTAATTAATTAAGTGACATCAGTGGAACAAAATCTTCAATGTCAGACCATGAAGTGACAGTTCTTAACTGGTCACTTATTAATTTATTATCAAATCATATGTTTTAATCTTTTTTTCCATTAGCCCTGTAATTGATCAGATGCTTCTTTAAAAACACAGATGAAAATTGTGCCTTATCAAATCAAAGAGCAGACTTTTGCCCTGATGTTTCTATTTTGTACAGTTCTTTGGAGTTTTTCTATAGTTGAATTACCTTTTTGTTTTTTGCATCATAGAGAATATTTGGTTGTCAAAGTGGTTTAAAGATTTTCAAAGTCATATCTATGCCAATCCATTTATCAAATATATCATTGTCGTGTTAAATATGTAGTGCATTTGATCATCAGATTTTGATGGGATTAAAGTGCTAAAAGTTCAGGAGCAGAGATGCAGAAAAAAGGCTGCATAATGTCTTAAGAGCTCTATCCATGCCTGAAATTCAGGCAGTAAATAAAGAAAGATGGAAATAATAATGTGGTTGTTAACTACCAAAACAATTCACAATACATCTGAATACTATTAGTTGTTTATATTAGTACTTGTATGATCACAATGGAAACAGCTGTGTTAATGTGTTCTCCTTGATGAGTTTAGATTAATTTATCATTATTATTTAGATTAACTCCACAGGTTGCTGTATCTTTAATAATCTATCTATTAATGCTTTCAACTTCTTGTAAAGGTGGGAAACATTCTCTTTAGAATATTAAGTTGGGTTACTCAGGATGACAAGAATGGGTATACTTAATGAAAGTATTATTTTGCATTAAATCTTTTCTTAGATTTTTTTTCCCATTATTTTCCACTGCAGGATTATCCTCCACCATAAACTTCAGTGTTCACATCCTGGTGTTTGCATTGATTAGGTTTGATGGCAGCAAATTTTATAGTGCAAAATACATTTCTAATGAAATGCTTGAGATGTGTAAAATCTCACATGCAGAGATGATGCCAGGGGATGAAATATTGCAGCCTCACTATTTATCATTTAACTTTTTGCTTCACTAATAGACATTCTTCTGCTCTCTCTCTCTCTCTCTCTCTCTCTTTCTCTCTCTCTCTCTCTCTCTAAATTCCTCCAATGTCCAATTAAATCTCTTTCTTCTTCATTTTTTCTGCTGCTCCCAGAGGGTTGTCTGGAGGACAATGCAAGCCAGTGTAAGCTTCCACTCCTCCTCTTACTTTTACTCAGTCATCTGTCTTGTGGTGTTTTAATTAACTTGCCCATAGAGCTCATAGATCTTTACATTATTCAAAGTTGATATTGATTGCTTATGTTGTGGCATGCCTGTTTATTTACTGCAGCTGAATAATTTGTTTGCTGTATTCATTTACATTTTTTATGGCTTTTATTCTGATGACACTAGTAGCTGTTCATGCAGTTAATAACTAAAATCCAAAGTGTGGCTGTTGGAGCAGCAACATTTGGCTGTGCAGGATGTAACTTTAGCCTCTATTCTGCATTGCACTATTTTAAGGGAGTAATGCTGAAAGTGTATTAACTGTCTTTTCATCCATCTGGTAGTAACAGGTTTTATCCAGCAGAAATGCATTCCTGACCAGTTGATCTTAATATATAAGGATATGTTGTTGTTTACCAAATGTCAAACTTTTCAAAATACTTACAAAACTCTTGTCCTTTTGCTTTTTTATCATCATCTTCTCATATCTGTGTTGACAGCTATCGAAGATGTGCTTTAAAAGTTGTTTGAGTTTGAAACATGCATCCAAATGAAGACTCGTCAAGAAGATCTATTCACAAGATTAAAGACAGGTTCAATTTCTCCTGTTTTACAGTACAAGAAAGATTTTAATTATTGCAGAGTAGATAGTGTAAGGTAAGTAGTTAAAAAAACAAAAAAATATGTTTATATATAAACATACATGTTTGTATGTGCATGTTTATATATAAACATACATACACACACACACACACACACACACACACACACACACACATACTCTACACACTCTACACTCTACACACTCTTCTGCTTCAGGCCAGAAGTTTAAGCCTGACCCCAGATTTAGCATGACCAGACAGTGTAGCAAGTTAATCACTGATCTGGGAGAAGGCAGACAGCAGGATACTGAATAAAATGTTGAAACACATAAGCAAGGGAATTTGGAACACAACTGGAATACCAGTGCACTAATACAGACTGGATATGCCTTCATTAAAAATCATTTCTTAAGCCATAGTGGCAACATAATGTGCTCTGGTTGACAAATTCTTCTTGAAAACTCTCTCTATATATGTGTGTGTGTATATACATATACATATAGATAGATAGATAGACAGATAGATAGATAGATAGATAGATAGATAGATAGATAGATAGATAGATACACACACACGTTTTGATACGTATGTCACAAATGTAGTTATACATGTGCTGCATGCAGTATAATGAAATGCTTGGTAGCATCCTCCTGTTACTGCGCTCTTTATACACATATGGTAATTATATCAATATTTATAATCATCTTAATGTCTGAAACCTTGGAAACTGAGGCAAGCTCTCTGTATACTGAAGCACATGGCACATTTTTACTGCACTTTGCATTCAGTTTGTGCTCACAATATGTGCTTAATTAGTGTCTGATAAAGTAAGGCAGCAGTTAATTATGCAGTCAGCGACTGTAACTGCCTTCCAGTTGTATTCTGGGAGTGAACAGCTGAAAAGTTACAGTTCAGTGGCAGAATTTGTCTGCGATCAGCAAAAATAAATCAAAATGTAATGATCCTAAAAAGAAATGTTAAAGTGTCCTAATGACATCTCACAACAGTCACTAGGGCAGAAAGAGATAGAATGGTATTATGACAGGCATAAAAGAAAGATTTCTCGTGTAGAAACACACATCTGTTGTTTTAATATCTGAACAGTCTGGTTGCCGTAGTGCTTTAATGACCACACAGTCACAAATCTTCACTCACTTGTTGTTTTGCGTCATATATTGTCAGATGTGTTGTTTTATTAAATGGGACTTGGCTCTTGTTCTTTCTAAACTTTTAATTGTAGTTTTTGAGCTGATTCAGAGCTCTTGACCCTTCTAAATTGCACATTTATCACTTCGATACAACTCCTCTCATTTTTCATAAGTAGTTAAAGCTGAAAGAGATGGTCTCTCTTGTTCAGTTTGAATCAGTAATGAAAATGGAATTAAAGGACCATACTGGCAATCGTCCATGTTTGAGCCCAATGTATAGAACACGCACACATGTTACTAGGGATGAGTCGAGTACTCAAATTAAACGAGTATCTGTTATAGATAATGCACTTTTTACGAGCATGAGTACCATCCAAGTAAAATGTGTTAACATCCATACTCGTGTTGAAGGAAAATCCTCATTGGGTAGCTGTGTCCACATTGTTCCATGATAGGCCAGCCACACACAGACACACACTACTATAGGGTGTGATCATGCTCACGGGGGTTTATGTGTGTGAGGAACTCAGATGATGTGCGCAGGTGAACAGAGCGCACAAGAAGTGTGTGTGAGATCTGATCAAAACTCACCATTTAAAAACTGACTGATCAGCTGAGTGAGTTTATCTGTCAAAGTTATTGATCACTANCTCACCATTTAAAAACTGACTGATCAGCTGAGTGAGTTTATCTGTCAAAGTTATTGATCACTAACATGTGAGGCAAATACAGTTTTAAATGTCGCCCAGATTTCATACCACTGAAATTTACCACCGGAATGAAGCAGGTCTTAATTTTAGCGTGTGGGTTTGCTTTATGAATAGCTACCACCACATGTAAATAAGGAAATATCACAGTAACACCTCTTTTACAGCAAACACTAAAATATGTCGCTAACAGGCATTTATGCCATGAAATTTGCACATAATGATGTGGTAAATCATGCGCTACCCCTTTATGAATCTGGATTATAACATTCTCTTTCTCTCTCTCTCTCTNAAAAAAAAAAATAAAAATAAAAATGTTAGGTAGTAAAAAAAATAAAAACTCTGTGATCACACACATAAACACACTGTTTAAATTTAGTTTTTAAAAAGTTTTAGAAAATCAGTAAAGAAAGTTATGTCCAGTAAAAACTCTAGCTTATGCATTTTACTTCATGCTTCTTAGTACTGCATGTGTTGTGTTCATTGATTCACTGAAGTTTATTCTTTCAAGTTTATAAAAACTTCTTATGTAAATAGTTCTTACTCTTGTGATCAGAAACATTGATCTGAAGCTCAATTCTGAGGCTGTTCTGTAAATAGTTTTCTAATAAACAATAAATATAGCAACTTCTGATCAACCCATATCCATGTCAGACTTACAATACCAACTTCCGGTTTGTGCCCCGCCCACCTCCTGCTCAAGCCACGCCTGTTCCGAATACGGATATGAATACAGATAATTTACTTAGTTGAACACATACAGATAATAGTGTACTCAGTCACCCCCACATGTTACGCTACTGACAACCAATTTCCAAAACATAAACCCATATTTTAGTTTTCCTGTTATTTTTTTTCAAATACCCTAATTTTTCTAAATCAAATGTTCAGGTGATACACCCACCTTAAAATTCAATGTTTTGCCTTCTAACATTTATGCACAATTGCAGAAAGTATGGTCATTTTAATCTCTCTGTAAAAGCTCCCTTCTCCCAGGATTCTGTTCCCTGGTGGAAATATGCATTGTCTTGAGTGCAGCTCTGTGTTGGATCAGTTAAATAAAGTCATTTCAACAAAAAATCCTAATAGACATGTTGTTTGCGGTGATGGATTACATAACTCAACTGTATTTGAAGTCTCTACAAGTTTATTTTTATAGCGTACTGGAATGAACTGAAGCCAGTGGCAGTGTGGAAGGAGGAAAAAAATTCTAAAATGCACCGCTAAAGTAGTATATTTTGGGAAATGGTTGTCAGGGTAATGTGTATGCCAATGATATACAGTATATTGGGCTCAAACTTGCACAATTGCTGGTATGTTTCTTTTACAGCACAATAATCAGATTGTCTTGGTTTATTCTGATTTGTCTTTGATTCTTTAAGACTCATTTCACTGGACTGCCCCTTCATACCACCTGGCACGAAAGTTATCATTTCTATGCATGTTATAACGTATCTTAATAGAAACTAAATATGGCTCTATGTATTTGCAATGCAGTCCAGCTTCCTGTGATGTAGATTCCTCGCTGTGACTGAATGATTCACTCCTCCTAACTCAGGGATAATCTTCCAATAAAGTTTATGCTGTGCAATCACCCCAATCACTGGAAGCTGGTTTGAAGTTTCTAGGTTGAAGTATGTTGAAGTAGTGCTGTGCCGAAAAAGTGGGAAGAAAATTAATAAATAGAAATTTTGATTGAAGAGAACATAGGGTTGATTGATTAGATTTATTTAGATTAGACATTGTGTCTTTTGATGCTTATTTTCACAGCTGGAAGGCATAAATTGCATGTGATGTTCTTCCACTTTTCTGCCTTAAAGACAAAATAATGGCAACATTTCCACACTGTGAAAACATTTTTTTTTCCACTTGTATCCATGGCGATGCTCATAAACATTGGTCGTGTTGAGAGTGATATTATGTGCGCATGTGTGTGCTTGGCAGAAAATCGTTCTTGATCATTTTACAAGTGTAATCCTGATAGTACTCCCCATTTTTTTTACTAAATGTATTCTGATTACACATTTTTCTCTGCAACTATAATGAAATACAGTTACATTGTTTTTGTATCCTCATTATCTAACACTGTTAGAGGTATTCCGTTACTACCCAAGTCTGGCTGTAATGTTTTATTTAAATTCATTCATTCATTTTCATATGATTGGTCTTTGTTTTGTCAGTCATAAGCAAATGCCTGATTAAACAATTCTGAGAGAAATGGATTTATTCTCTCTCGGCTTGGACTAACATTACCAACAGGAAACTACTGTCAGCTTCTCAATTACACAAATGCCAGCAGAAACAAACTTTATGGATGTCCTGAAAGAATTCCATTATTGAGCAGTTTTACCAATTTTGAAATATTTGGAACCTCTTTAATGGGGTATTTGTTGTTGAACACTGTTTAAAATGAGAATGCAGTTGGAAAGAAAGTAAATCAGTCATTAGTAGCAGCCAGGCCTTTCTCCACGCTCCATTTCATTTTGTTTTACCAGTGTGCCACGACCAGGAAATTATCTGACAACAGCCATTTCTCAACAAGGAATAAAGGCTAAAATAAATGTTCAGTGTTTTATTTCTTCAGTCAATCACAGTAATGCGCTGTTGATAGGCATCACCTTATACTGTGTACTATGTATTTGTTACTGTAACCACATTGGACAGAGAGGTCTAGGTGGTTTTGTGGAGATTTAAGGAGCATACTGAATGTAAATGGATAGACAAACCTCAGAGCTCAGAACATTTCAGCTCTAAATGGGAGCTGAAATCACAATTCCCACATGACAGTTTCTTGTTGCCAGACTAATCAGTCATTGAGAAATCACTCTACCCAGTGCAACTGGAGACACAACTGCCAATTATAAGCCATTAGTAACAATGCCAAATTGGTTTAAAACTATGAGTCATACCATAAAATGGATCCAGTTAGCACCCAAATGAAATTCTGGCATGTATTGCAGATCTGTGCTCTTCAGGATTTTTTATTTTCTAAGCCTCAATTATTGTGCAGATCAGCAGGCAGGAAAAAATACAAGTGTTAAGACCAAATAGTTGTTCTACTTTGCTAATTCAGTACGCCGAGCACGCTAAGCTAATGATGTACCAGCAGTAACAACCACAAGGGCAGGAGCACTGCTGGGGTTTCCAAAGACTTTATTACACAGTGCTGACAAAGATGGGATAAAAGAACTAACAATTGTGTACTTTGTAGTGTCAGGAAGTCTGTGATTAAAGCTGCAGGATGATGGAAGACTACAGATTGGGGGAATTCAGTACACATCACAAATGCATTTAAAACAGGTTATGATGTAATGTGTAATATTTTGGTAGATAACACTTAGAATGATACCAGCTTATCAAAGTAGTCCATGTTCATTTTATTTCTCCATGTTCATCCTTTGTCTGCATAGTAACTTTGCTGTCTGTAATGCATTAACTATTACTGCTCCTCTTAATTAACACTGAAGAAAAAGAAGAAGACTGAAATGAACTTTTGTTGAATATTGAGAGGCCAGGGAGCCCGAGCCTGCTGCTGTATCCTAATTCAACCTCGTCTCTACCTCTTCGTTGTTATTATTTATGCATGATGGCAGCACCCACACAGCTCTATTTCTGTTAGAGCTGTGTGAGAGAAGTATACTGTAGTAACAAACGTGATTTAACCCTTTGCTCATATGGAGCTGCTTTGTAGAAACACATTATTCAGTATAAATTTAATTTTAAAAGAACTACAAAATCTGAAATCAGGATAAAATTGTGCCAGGCTTTCTTAAGTCATTCTTCCTTTGCTATCCATCAACGATGAGTCATAATACAGTGGGGTGGTGCACTGCCTTGTCTTAGTTCACCACCATGGCTAAATGGAGGGCTGTGAATTGATCTGTCCAGAATTACTTCTGTTAGACAGAATAGATGGGAAACTGACAGAGATGGATGCATAATGGGTCCTGCCTGGACAATAGAAAGCTCTTTCTGAGAATGAATTTGAATTAATGTATGTGGACAGATACAATATATCAGCAAGGCCACCTCCTAACTCTTCAGTGTTTAAAGCAAGACAGTCATTACCAATATATCCAGGCAGTTATAATTCCTGCCAGATACACAGCCTGCTTTACTTTTGCTCCTTGTTCAACTGTTTCTCATGCTACTGTTCACATTAATCAATCTTCTTTCCTGTAGTTTTGAGTTAGTGATGCACACAGCAAATGATGCATGTGGTCATTAGGGATTTACTTCACTATCTCACAACAACACATGACTGAGCAAAAAGGAAGAGCAACTTACTGTTCATTTCTTCCCAGAAATTTAGAAAAGATGTGGAGATACCAAATGTATTAGATAGCTACTTGGGAGATGTATACAGTATGGTTTGTTCTTCATCCAGACACGAAGCATTATGTTGTTTCAAGAAGTAGGTTTTTATCTGGTTACTTTATTGAGTAAAACCTGGAACAAATTCCAGGTTTTACTCAATAAAACCCCTTTTTGAGGGGTTTCAGGCTTTACTTACCAAAGTTATCCTGCTATTTGAGTAAACCTGTTTTGTTAAATAAGTCCTTGATTTCCTCACAAGCTTTTGTTAGCTAACTCTGCTCATTGTTCTACAAGATTTCTGCATGACTGACTGAGATAGCTCAAAGACATCAGGTTTCTTGTTAAGGCCATGCACATCTAGTCAGATCAAACATGAGGGTTTGGTCTCCTAAAAATTATGGCCATAGTAGCTACAGTAGGACAAGCCTTAAAGGACCACACCATCACCTGAACATTTGATTTTGAAAGATTAGGGGGTTTGAAAAAATAACATGAACACTAAAATATGATTTTCTGTTTTGGAAACTAGTAGTCAGCAACATAACATTTATGCAGGTTGTATATGGGCTCAAACATGTACAGTCGCTGGTACGATCTTTTAAGTTATGAATTGTGACCCTGGCATTAGTGGACAGCCATCACTAACTGTAATGTGGATCCTACAAAAACATGACAAGAAACTATAAGAGAGGCTATGATATGTATTTATTGGAGCGCTACAGAGATGTTAGGGTGTGTTCATGCCAAACTATTTCTTATGGGTCGAGTCTGAACATCAATGAATTTCACTTCACATCTTTCCATTAATTGACCCTTGTTGGAGTGGCTCAAAATCAAGTCCTTCAATTATATTTTCTAACTGCAATTATTTTCCAGCTCCCCAAGTAATCAGTTATAGTACCGATGATGCAGCCAATATGCAACAGGATGCTGAACATAGATGAGAAGTCTCAATGCACTGGCCTGGACACATTTCTATTGATTAAATAATTGCTTGATGCCTTTCATGTAACAATGACAAAAAATATCCCATTATAATTGCCAGTACATAAAATCTAATGATCTATGGTTCAAAGGTTTACAGGGAGAATTTGATTTTAGGTGAAATGATGGGATTTATTGATTGCAGACACGTCCGTGTGGTAATCTTGGAGGCATCTTCTATAATAAACAATCCATTCCCTCTATCTCTACACTCACTTCTGGCTCCTGANTCTTGGAGGCATCTTCTATAATAAACAATCCATTCCCTCTATCTCTACACTCACTTCTGGCTCCTGAGACTAAGCACCACATTATCACCACCTTCCTTGTAAATCAGAGTAATTTCCCATATTTAGCTAAATTTAGGCCCAATCTGGAGCTTCACCAAACTTGTTCACTTCACCCTCTGAGCAGNCATATTTAGCTAAATTTAGGCCCAATCTGGAGCTTCACCAAACTTGTTCACTTCACCCTCTGAGCAGCTTGTCAGTAGATGCTTCCAGAAAGCCACAGCATGTATTGTAGTTTGCTTCAGCTCCGGCCTCACTACTTATCACCATACTGTTTATTCCTCTAGTGTTTGCCATGTGTTTACCTTGATTAAATACAGCAAAGCCGTCTGAGCTAAAGTATCTATGTGGGTAGGTATGTTGGAAAAACTAAACAGTGTCCAAAGAAATCCTATTTAGCGCATTATTCAAAGCACCGAATCACAAAATGCAAGGCTCTGGGCATTGTGTCTGAGGTAAGCTAACCCAGTTTTTGAGTATAACAAGGAACCGTTTTTGCTGCTTCTCTTTGGAGATTTTTCTACTTTTTTTTAAGTAAGTCTTAGCCATGCTTTATATCATTTAAACCACCCATTGCAGAGGCAGACTGTTTCAATCCACATTACCACGAGGAGGGTATATCCTTTCCTCTCTCCTGTGTCCCTGTGACCTAGAAACTGGAGGGCTTTTAGAGATTCTATAGTCTAACCTTGCATTTATCAAGGTTAGATGACTCTAATTGTCTAAAGATTACTTATTGGGCTAGTAAATCAAGCCACTCTAGTGATACAGTACAGTACAGTATCTGCTCTATTTATCTGATGTTGGTGCTTTGCTCCATATGGTTATGCAACGTAGACCAAGGCTTTAGTGACCTTGTCGGACTTGCCCTTGCCACCAGTATTATCCTGCAGTATGCCCATGTTGTAATGCTTACTTTGCTAAAAGTGCTGATGGTACTTCAATCCAGATGCTGTTCCAGCATCTGGATTGAAATGCTCAGAGGGTGAAGTGAACAAGTTTGGTGAAGCTCCAGATTGGGCCTAAATTTAGCTAAATATGGGAAATTACTCTGATTTACAAGGAAGGTGGTGATAATGTGGTGCTTAGTCTCAGGAGCCAGAAGTGAGTGTAGAGATAGAGGGAATGGATTGTTTATTATAGAAGATGCCTCCAAGACTCAGGGTCTGAGTCTATTCTTTGTTAAGAGCTGTAGACATGAAGGAAGGGTCTGGTTCTCATGCAATGTCCCTCTGTGAGGACAAGGTTGTACATAGTGCCATTTAAGTAGCTGAAGATGAAATCGCATTCAGTTCTGCTGCCTTTTGCCGATAGTAAACTCAGTCAGCCTGTACAGTTACATACATGCTGTCCTGTGATTTTTCCATAACTTTTTCCAAAACTAAACAGTGTCCAAAGAAATCTTATTTACCGTTTTACTGATGCAGGACATGCTGCCCATCAAATCTTGGGCTAACACATACTGTACCATTGTCAAGTACATTAGTATTTTTTGTCTCTTTAAAGTCTACATTCCCGAGACCAAAGAATCCAGAGGAAATTCACACAACCATGGGAGGAACATGCAAACTTATTAACTGTAACTCAGAACTGTGAGACTTATCTTCCTGGGGGTTAGGGTGCTATGTTGCTGTCTGAGTTTGGAGGAATTCCAGTGCCACATTGCTACAAACCATACTGAATCATTTGTTTCACCTATATGAATGCAGGTGTTAATGCATGTGCACCTGTTAATTTTGTAGCTTAATATAACAAAATTGACACCAGCTGAGTTATCTAGTTACTTTATTTATCTAAGGCTTTTTTCCTCAAATTTCCTCTAGGGAAACGATGCAAAACCAGCTGTGTATGAAGATTCCATCTGTGCTTACATTAGTCAGGTCATGGTTTGTTTAGCATGAATATGATGTGCTAAAACTGCTCAGCATCACAATTTTAAGAAGACAAATTATACAGCGTTACAGTAACATAAAGCAGGTTTGTCAGATAGGCAGTAAACACATACTGCTGTACTGTACAGGTCTTGTATGGTTAAAGTTATTTATTTTTCCTCAAGATATTCAAGTTCCATACAGCATACAGTATTCCTTTATTCTAACAAGCACATTTAAGTAGCTGCATTATAATAAGTCAGTTTGCACTTAACCATAGACTAGATTCTTTTAAACTACTAATGTGGATATTCTTTGAGTACACTGCACTGTACAGTGATGTTGATTTTATGTCTATCTCTATACCTTTATATTTACACTTTTCTGTGTTTTGCGTGTGTGTGTGTGTGTGTGTGTGTACTAAAGTGCAAAAATGAAGCTGTCATTTTTCTTTTGTCTAGTTACCATCCTGGGATCTGCTGCAGTGCTGATGATTCTATTATTCATCTTTGTGAATAATAAACTAGTAGTCCCTGATCACCAACATCATCCAGGCTCATGTCCCTTGTAAAGGGACAGGTGCTTACGTGGATGCTGGTGCACTTTTTATTATAAGTGCGATACTATGTTAGATTCTGGCAGTCTTTTGTCCTTTGTGAGCAAGAACAAAAATACCAAAGCAGCAGATAGACAGCTGATATGTTTATCATCATCATCATTATCATCATCATTATTATTATTATTATTATTATTATTATTATTATTATTATTATTTGGACAAGAGCTTCTGATTGGAGCTTTGACTTTCTGACTTTTCTTTGGCAAAAATCATCTTTTATAGTTTACTGTGTTGTAGTATTTACAATTATTTGTGTATTTATTAGTATAGTATATTTATAGCATATGTAGAATTTATATTAAGATCTTCTTTATGGAATTAAAAAAGAACTTAAGTACAATTAAAGTTTCAAATCAGCAAACCTGTATGATGGCAGCTACTGTATGTACACATGTATTCACTGCTATTGGTAAGGAACTGAAACAGCATCTTTCACTGAGAAATGAGGATCTGATCTGAAACAGCCTGTGTGTGTTCGAGGAGAGCAGGTTAGAGTGCCTGCGGTGCAGCATGAGAAATGATGACAGACGAACAGATGCCGTTGGTTATGTAAAAGGGCACTTTTCCTTCTAAGAGGGCAGTCAGGCAGCTGCCCAAACACTCGTTGGCTCTATGAGCGCATGTGTCCAGCTTCCTCCAGACTGGCTGCTTTCATGTTCTCTGTCTTTCTGGGCACAACTCACAATGTTTCATATTGTCGAGCTAATTCATTCATGTACTCGACCCTGATTGCAGCTTATAACAGCTGACCTTTCACAAGCTGGCTCGAACTCAGTGCAGCACTGTGCTACAAATTTGAATTAAGTTATCTCATGCCCTGCATTTGGAAAATTTGGAAAAAGCAAAGCTGACTTTTGTCAAAAATAAATAAATAAATCAAAAAGCAGGCAAGAAAATTTGCCATCTGCAAGTAGTTTGTAAACACACCACAGCAAACTGAATTAATTTTTATCACTCTTTTGATTAACACTTTGAATGATTTTGCATTTGCAGTTTACAAAACAGCCACTTACAGTAAAACTCTTTGATGATTAAATTGGTTTTTGCACATTTGTGCATCAGTGTGCTAATTCCTGTGCCTCTATTGAAGCTGCATTTCTGAAGCTCTGTGTATAAACTCTGCAAGGATCCTATTGACAGATACTAAATACAGTGTAATATGAGCATATCCTTTTATGACTGAGTTGCAAATGAAATTAGCAGGGATGACAAGTGTGTGCGCATATATATACACACATGTATACAAATACACACATAGATGCAGACAGAGGCAAAGCAGTTGTCATGGGGACAGATTGTGAATTGCTTATCAAGTATATTGGCTGCCTGTCAGGCTGTTATTGGAGTAGAGTGGATGTGTGGGACATATTATTTTTTCAGAACTCCCACTCTAACCATGTAATTGTAAGAAGAAATGATCAGGAAAAGGGGTAAAATATTGAGTCAAACATCACCTGTATTCACAAGCGACAGCCAGCAACTAATCTATCTGGGACCCCTGCTGTGAAAATGAGCACTGTAAGCTGCTGCAGAACATGTTGCAGCCACTGCAATTAATTATATTAAAATATAGAACTATATTTTAATTATTAATAATAAATCATGAAAGCTTCTGTTTGAGGGCTGGCTCCTGTTGTGAAGCTTTCATGTGTAAATGCTTGCAACCTTCTCCATTTATGCCTTCTTATCCACTTATCCTATAAAACAGGTCACATTGTACCAGATGAGATGCTGCCAAACTTGTATGATCCATCAGAGTTGGATGTGGTAGAAAACATAGCCTCTTCCCTTCACCCCTTGAAAGCCAACTGCAAAACAGGTTTAGTATTCTGGATGTTATGGCTGGAGAGATGCAGGCTCCTGAGCTGTCAGCAGATCAATATCTTAGCCCACGCTGCGACCCCTGCTTGTCCTAGCATAAGTCAGTAAAACTCTACCTCTGAGCGTGGTGGTTTCCGAAGCACCCATCCCCATCTTCCCATCCCCCACCCCATCCTAACCAGCAGCTCTGTTTCTAATCAGAGCCTTTATATTTATAATTTGCCCTTCTCATGTCAAAATCCAAGACACAGTTAAGTCCCCTATGTCTTATAAACATACACAGACCCAAAGAGAATAATTCATATAAGAACAAATGATATTCCTTAACAGCAATTTAAATTCATAGCTTTTTACATTTTAAATGTCCAACAAAAGAATCATGGAGATTAATTCCTGCAGATTAGCTTCTTACTTCTGATCACATGCCATAATCAGAAGGCAGCTACACCTAAACACACACTGTTCAACTTCACTTACAAGTTTAGTATGTTCTGGGACTGCAGACATTTTCTAATGCACAAGACACACGAATGCTAAAAGCCAATACTCTTCAAACTCTTCAACACTTGTGCTGTACTAGCAATTTATCAATGATGCTCTTTAGAACCCAAATTTTCTTCTGCAAATATTGATGGTTATCTCTAAAAATAACATTGTTTCCTTGGCTGGCTCTCCATATAATCATGTACAGAAAATCTAACATGCTTCTCGTTTATTTTTTTAAGCTGATTGTTGTTTTCAATTGAGCATGGCTTTATTGTTTAATTACATATATTAATACTTAAGTAAATAGCTGTGGTTGGTGTTTGCTTAATAATTTGAGAAAGGAGTTAGCATTTTAGCCTTTGGATCCTGACCTTCAACTAATCCCCTTTGGCAATGTAATTTGTGGTTGAGAACTTGACCTTATGTGGATAATTCATAAACCACAGCACCAGATGTAACATGTCAGTAAGGGCAAATAGCATCATGCAACCATTTTCCCTTCATAAATGCCTGTTAACTGGCATATTTTAGCATCTTTCCAACACTAGCTTCTTCTAAAGATCTATTATTAATCTATTACTAATTTTAACCTTTTATTGGTAACTTTTAAACCATGTTCTGAGCTTTTTAAAACCATCCGATAAGAAACCCTAGAATATGGTCTGACCTAAAGTACCTGAGGAAGTTAGATTCACCCCCTCAGCATCCTCTTTTAAATCTCAATCTGAAAGACAGTGTTGCTTTTATTTGCCTATTTATCATCTTTTTAGTGTTTTGTTTTTATTCTGATGCATTTTTCCTGCTGTATAAGTAATTCGACAGGGCTGACAAGCTGGTGGTCTATGTTATAATGAGTCACATTGTTTTGGTGCAGCAATTAAGATTAAGGCTTTGTAATGGTCCATGTGTATTCTTAGTCAGAGAATTGACTCAGACTCTTAAGCGGGAGCCAATCACAGTTAATTTTCCCTTCAATCAGCTGTAGTTCCACTTCCACTCTGTTTACATCTCTAACACTGACAGCCAGTGACAGAAGAGAAAGAGAAGCATGTGCACACACTTGTAGCATTCATCTGCATGCATTAGAAATTACTTATGAGTTGTTGGTTTAGTGACAGCTATCGTAAAGTCTAAAGAGAGTTCTAATGAGGAACTGGACTTTAAAAACACGACCAAGGTCTCGCTGCCTGGTCTTGTTGTCTCTGTCTAATAAGGGCAGATCACTGTCGCAGCAGCCAAGAGTTGGTCTCTGGAGTCGACTGTGTGGCTGTTGTTTGAAATGAAAACAGGCAGATATGGCCTGTGAAGGCCCTAATTAGAGTTACTGGACCTACATTATCATGCATTGCTGCAGGGTGCCCTCCGTGCTCAGATAGATCAACAGCTACTTGACATCACTTCCAAGAGTTGCAAACCCAGGAGGAACTGGGTTGGGCTAAAGCTGTGTTTGACTAAAATCTTTACTTCAGACAGTATACAGAGATTAGAGAATACATTACAACAGCATTAGTAGTTGTTTTTTGTTCTGTTTTTTTTTTTTCTGCTGGAATTTAAAAATTGCCCATTTTTANGTAGTTGTTTTTTGTTCTGTTTTTTTTTTTTCTGCTGGAATTTAAAAATTGCCCATTTTTAGGGGAATGAGTCTTTTTGTTTTCACAGGGCCTTTTTTGGTATTTGGTGAGTTGTCTTAACTAACCGATGTGTAGGAGTGGTCTACAGATTAGAAGTACTACATTGATGTAGTTTACTGAAACTCACCTTAATCAGGTTCTGCAGGAAAACAGTGTTAAATAAAGAAACAGGAGGATTAATTTGAGAGTTTTTTGTTTTCTTTGCTTTCTGCTGGGCTGCAGCACTAAAATTCTTGACTGTGTACCAGCTTTTCTAGTCTTAGGGTCTTAACTTTTTATCTTGTTTATCAAAGCTTAAAACGATCAATTCAGTTGCTAAAATATTAGTGTAACATTTCTGTATGTACTACAAAATATGTTACAAAATTTCATGAAACACCTGCTGACATGAAAATGCCGTGTGTGCATCATAAATGACAAGCTGTAAACATTGTGTAGTATTGCAAGTATATATGTTTTCTTGTTAAAGAGGTGCTGTTTTATAATTGTGTCATTGTGTGTTAATGACATAAAGCTGAAGGCAGCGCTCATATCAGATTGAGCTACGAGTACAGTGCTTTCACTCATTCACACACGTATTTGAAACTTTCTTTACCACTTTCTCACTCTCTGAAATTTAGCGCTTTTTAACTCTATTTTCAGACTGAATGTAGAACATATTTTATTATGTGCTCAGCTCCATGCAAAGTTGATGTAAGAAGGTGACAACACAGATAAAGTGGTGTACTCAGGAATGATTTGTTTACTTGTTGGACCGATTCAATATTGAGTAAACAGTATTCATTCTACTCTAAAACTGACAATCAAGGCTTTAATTTTATTGAATATTTCAGAAGTCTGAACTAATAAAGAGCTGTGTCTACTATTAAAAATAAGGGCAAGACCATAATTCAACAGCAAAGCTTCTTGATACAGTGCTCTCCACAAATATTGGCAACCTTGGTAAATAAAAGCAAAATGGGCAAAAAAAAAAAAAAAAANAAAAAAAAAAAAAAAAGTCTTTACTTTTCTTCTCTTGATATTTTTCAAAATATCAAGAAAAATATAACTTCAATTAAAGTAAAATAATTGTAAGGAAAAAAGAAATTCTTAACATGAAAGAAATATTTTCCTCAATGGGCCTGGAAGAGGATGTGTGTCTATATTAACTCCACACAGTGAGAATGGTTGAAGTGGCCAAAGAATCTCCAAGGATCACAGCTGGAGAATTGCAGATGTTAGTTGGGTTTTAGGGTCAGAAAGTCTACAAAACTACAATCAGATGCCACCAGGCAGGTTGAGAAAAATATTTGTTTCATGATTACAATATTCTGTTTTTGACCACAAACGTGTGTGTGTTTTGCATTTACAGTTGTAGTTGTGTAATGGAGTATACTGTGCTGGTAATGAAGTCTTGACACTGTTTATGTTGACTGTACATTGTATTATACAGGTGGAACAAGCTCCCTTATATTTTTATAAGTATAAATTCCCCAAATAATCATGAATGGATTTATTTAATTGTGTGATTTGTGAGATTTTGCTTTTCACTCTGTCAATATTTCTATTTGCAGACACTCAGCTATTAGAACTGACTTTATTAATACAACATTATTGTGCATGGTAAAAAGCCAGGGTGGTTATATTTTATAATTTAAGTGAACCAACCAAGCATGTTCTGCTCTGATCGATTGCTTTTATCAGGCACAGACTGCTGAGGGCCATTATGAATCAGAGCCACATCAGTATGTAAAACTTAACCAGCTTTGGTGTGTCCATGACAGGATTAGCACATCAAATGTGAGGGCAGTCTCCTGCAGTGGCATCCTGTTGGTACAGGCCCTTTCATGTCTTGTTAAGACCTAAGGCCTCACAGCATGCGCCCTGCCAAATGCCCTGTGTAACCAGGACACGATGAGAGTTGTCTTTGTGTTTATACAAGTACATGTTATACAAGTGCAGGTTTATACATGTCATCATATAAATGTGTGTGACTGTGCTGTGGATTCTGTCTTTGGGCTCCTGTTGGTGTCCACTTGCACCTTTAACATGAGTCATAGGGCTTCAGCCTTTAAATGGATGTGTCAAGAATAAATGGGATGTTTTTTAAGATAGCTGAAGTGAATATTTTTAGTGGTTTTCAAAATGATGCTTGTTGTGTAATAGCCACAGGACAGAACTCAGACCTAACCAAAATTAGACAAAGGTGCAGCATATATGCCAGTTCTTAAACATAAGCATAAGTAACCTTTAACAAACAACGAAAATGTAATGTTAAAAAAAAAATTAAATTAAAAAAAAAAAAAAAAAANAAAAAAAAAAAAAAAAAAAATTAGCCAGAAGTTTCAATCAATGATACCTATACAGATAGTACATGATGATGCATCCTATAAAAAATAATGGCTGAGCCCCTCCGTTTCACATTGTTGTTGCATAGTTTTCGATATTGCATGGTCATTCATATTGTGCTGTTGTACCTGTCAATTAGTTAAGGAAAGAAGGAAGCTGTGTTTAAATGACCACCCTTTATTAAAAGTAGTCAGGTTGCTTACAGTTTGATACACCTTGCATACATGATTTCAATCTTTAGATGTCACAGTGTTTGATTTTCTAAAAACACCTGCCAGCCAATTGGGGAAAGCATTTTCTGTGGTACAATATTGCTTTTTTAGCATTCAGTAATAATATTTTCATCTTAGTGAGAGTAATTTTCTGAACAACAGCTGGCAAAAGCAGTTTTGCAACACGCTGTTAAATATTTTGCATAATGAGCTCTGGTTACTCAAGAACAACATTAATTTATATTGAGGAGTCTGGCACAGGAAGGCTTTTAAAGGGGAAATCCTCTTCATATCCCAAGCATTGCTTCTTGTTTGTGTAGAAGACTACAAGTTGGACACTCGTAAAACTAAAAAGTTGTAGTTGTGATTTTAGTATTCTAACTTAAACAGTCTTCTGTATGAACAGGAAGTAACTCTTGTGATGTGATGTCATAATGATCAGGTTCCCTGTCGTTGCACAATACCAGTCGTTTCACATGCTGAATAACGCTGATTCCACTGATTTTGCTCCTTAAAACTGAAAGTAATGAGTAAAATCAGTGGAATCTTCCTTTAAGAACATCATTGCACAGCAGCCATGCTGATAATATGATAAGCAAATGGGATGAAAAATGCCAAATCAAAAACCTAAATACTGCAGTACTCATATGTACTTTTAGCCTGGTTGACTGGTTTATTACCTCGGTTCAACAGAAACAACCTGAGAGCTCCTGTTCACTCTTTACACCTAGACAGAGAAGAAGACACACCTCCTGAACTAATGACCAACCACAGTGTATTTCTGGCCACAACAACATGGAGTGCATCTGTGCATGACTAACGCTTTCAAACCCTTCCTAGATAGATACAGGATGTCAACCAATGTTTCTAGAACCCAAAAGAGCAGCAAAGTATGCTTGTGATGAAGACATGATTTCTGTAGAAGGTAGTTTGAACAGTCTGAATCAGTTATCATTTTGTACTGGCCTTTCTGAAAGACATTGTATTACTTGTTGTTGAGGCTGCAGTTTGTTGCATTATTGTCAAAGTGATCATAGAAACTTATGATGGAATTGGGTTCATAATATTAATACATCACAGATGCTGCTAGTTTGTTTTGGCAATTCTAATTACAAAAATTTATGTCTGATTTCTGATTATTCAGATTAGTTGGGCTTTAAGCTCAGGCTCTGTGTCATAATGAAGCACATTGTTATTCATTCAATGCATCAAACCACAAAACCAACACAGTGTGCAAATACTCAGGAGGAATCATCACGTTTTCATCTCATTTGCTGGTCACCAGCTCAAACTTGTTGTGTCCAGATGGAATCAGTTAAGGGTGATTTTATGCCAATAACAAATTCATAACTTTGAGTTTCTCTTGTATGATGAACATAATATGGACAGACGAGGACAAGAAAGAATCAGAAAGAAAAATGACTCCCAGCAGTCTAACTGTTCCTCTCGCCTGATGGAATATATGACCAGAAGGGAAGCTGCAACTACAAAAAAATATTTCTGTTATATGAATGTTTCACGGCACAATGTGTCACATTTCTGCACAGAGTGGAGACTATTGATGTTTGTTTCATGCCTAATTCTGTTTTGTGGAGCACATACATCTCTGAGTTTTTATTTTGTGTCTTTTCAATCTGTGGTGCAATCTTTTTGGACATAAGTAATCAAACTGTAGCTCAATGTAGCACTCCGAAAATTGTGGTCTGCTTTGTTGCTAATAGGCGCAACACACTAATCATACTCATTTCTCTCTCTTGAGTCTTTAACATATAAAATTATCAACCTATTCTTTCCTTTGATTTTGCCCATGGCAGGTGATTGACATTAAAGAGAAGCTGAAGGAATCCAAGAGGTTCTGGTCCAAGCTGCCAGATGAAATGTGTGCTAAGGGGAAACTCAGCGAGTCTGATGAGGAGCAGTGCTGGAACAGCCACACGAAGGGCAGGTGAGCAGCTCTGCTACTCTATAACCACACAGATTTTACTCAGCTCTCCACTTATCACACTTTGCCTGCTAGGGATTAGAATAACCAACCACTGTGTTCCCAGATTAAAGCTCTCCCTATAAGTAAAATAATCAGCATTTATATGGAGAACTTCTACATAAGTGCTAAGACTCTAATACTCAGAGCACTGTGGACGTTTCACCGCTTCTTATCATCAGTGTGGCGATGCAGTAGATGGGAATGCGGGTTGTTTTCTCTGGTAGTGACATGCTGGCATAGAAAATATATCACCCCATCACTTTAGCCCTCCCCAAGTAACAAAATCACCAGATGGTGCAATAAAAGACGTGAATTCCCTTGTTTGTGCCCGTACCATTTTTAAACATTGGTTTAAATCTGGTGGGTGACTTGATTGCCCAGATATAAAACATCAGTAACAGTCAGGCTACATCAGAAGTATTTCATGAAATCATCACAGTCTCTGTTAACACACAACACAAGTGTGCTGTGTGTTAAGCACACGTATACTTTTTTGAAGCACACGTGTGCTTCAAAAAAGTGCAAAATGAAGGTTTGACTAATAACACATCAAGACACTGCAAGTGAAAAAACAAAATAGGGCCACAGTTACCTTGACAAGTACCAGATATTTTTAGCAGTTACATTTTGTTCCTTTGTTACATATATATATATACATATATCTAGACATGGGAAAAGCCAAATCAGAAATTTACAGATCTTCAATAAAAATGAAGAGTGGCTATACATTTGAACATTTTTCTCTTTCTTTTACTTAAATTACATTATCTTATTATACAAAATCTACCAAACCCTGTATGTTAACCAGAAGTTTTGTAATATAAGTAGAAAACATTGCCATGTCCATGTATCTTAATATTCCTATCAGTGATACCACATGGAAACATTTGAGCCACAGTTATTTTGTGTGTGATCCTGGACAGATATTTTCCTGAAGTGGTGAAAGAAGGCCTAACCAACCAGGTGAATAACCCAGAGGTAGACGTGGACATCACCAGGCCTGACACTCTGATTCGGCAGCAGATCATGGCTCTGCGTGTCATGACAAACAAACTGAAGAATGCCTACAATGGAAATGACATCTACTTCCAGGACTCCAGTAAGTTCTGTAATATTTCAGATGTGCAGGTGGAGACAAGTCAATCCAGTTCGGGTTCGTATTTGTTTAAGTACAAGACTGACAAAGTTCTCTTTACTCATTTCTGTACCTGTATGAATTTATACCGGGTTTGAATGGGACCAAAATACACATACACGTACAAAAACAAGAGCAGGCACTCAGAAATGCAACAGGGTCTCAGGTGCCGCTGAGATAGCAGCTCATCATATGGCTATGCAGGATTCAGAGCCGTATGAAGCGACTGCTGTCCTTTCTGATCCCTTTGAGTTTAACAAGATGTGTGATTCTGTGAGCTGCAAATGAACTGTGTAGCTGTTCGACAGTAATCACAAAATTTCACACTTCAGATCCATTTTGTTGTTTCTGTCATTTTTGTATTTCTGTTGGGAGTGTTATTCTTGTTTTTGCTTTTCTTTTCTTCTTCCTTAACATGATGTGAATCTCAGAGTGCTGAAGCAATTAAATTTGGTCTTTTGCTTTTTAAATATTCCACAGTAATCCATCCAAATAAGAAAGACTCCATATAAAAAGTGTATGTTGTTCATGTACATCTTTTTTGGCTGTATGAATTATGTGAAATCTAGTTCTTGCTTTTTTTCACCTTTTAAGCCCATTTACACATGATCAACTGTAAAATTATGATTCTGGCTAATCTGTTTTTTTCTATGGCAATGCTACCTTACATGACACTTAACACTCAGATTTTCTGCTTGGCTACTAAACTCCAAGTTGAGCCAGATTCATTTTTGTCCTGTCTGCCGGTGATCTTTTAAATGTGATCAATAAGAGAATGAGACAATAGCTGTATGCGACATAAGCAGAAGCAACAGAACAATAAGAAGTGTAAAGCAATTGCACAACACAAATTTAAAATTGAAATGTCAGCAATGGTCTGATGGGGTGCTTCTTCATGATGTTTTTTTGGTTTTTTGTTTTTTTTTTTGTCAGAGCTGTGAGCAAAGCACAGAGCCTCAACAACAAAACCCAAGCCACAGAACAATTTTACTATTGATCATCTTTAGGTGGCCTAAGCCTGTATTCTTACCCATTGCCATGGAGCCCACTAATGGGCTACATCTGGCTATAGTAATTATATATAAATTTATTAATGTGTTTTTTTTGCTGCAGGTGATGAAGGCAGTGGATCTGGCAGTGGCAGTGGCTGCTCTGATGGCTGCACAACAGAGTTTGTTTTTGTTGGAACAGAGTCTCCGGTGATCGGAGCTGACAGAAGTGATGAACGTGCAGGAGCAGTAGGCGAGTCGCTTTCACCTGGACCTTCCATACCGCTGTTGATGGCCGCCCTCACACTCCCAATCTGGGCACTACAGACGCCATGGAGATAATAGCTGGGTGGGCCCAAACAATGACTTTTTACTGTAACTTACAGTATGTTTAACAGCAAGTTCTAATGCTGTTAATGTTCCCTCACTGGACATATACAAACTCCTGGAAACCTGTTGGGAATGGCTTACTGTATAGTAGGACTGGATGGAAGAAAGTGCAGTGCTGTATCCTGCTTGTCCCCCAAAGATGCTTGGTGTCATGACTGAAGCAGCTTTCACATCTCTGAAAAAGAAAATGTGGTGTTTTCCCATTATCCTAGAGTGGGTTTTGAAAAACATTCCTCTCTTTTAGAAAGTGAAAATCCTCTTAAGATGCTTATCTAAATGATTTTGCAGATAAAAGTGAATCTATTTTTTCCTTTCCCTCTTATGATTAAAGTGGTGAAAAAACAGATAACGCCCATTTTTATCCCATTAGTCCCTGAAGAGAAAAAAGGAGAAAGTTTCACTGTGTGCATGCATGGCGATGGAGTTAACATTTAAATTTTTTTTATGCAGGCTACACAGGTTTTGGATCTATCGGTACCAGATTGTACAGAATTAGCAGTTCACCTGGTTTCTTGTCTGGTCATATCAGTGTGGCTGCAGGAAGCCACGTTTCCTACAGTCACTTTATAGTTGCGCACTTGATTATTTTTAAGTACTAATGTACTAAGAGACCTACTTTTGCACAGATTATTGTTGTTGGCTTCGTAAGTTTTAAAACTACAGGAAACATCCACTCATATAGAACAAAGATTTATATTTTCAGATTGATTTATTATAAAGTACCTATAAAGAATGTGTATTTCACTTAAAAGGTACCATCTTACTGGTTTAGTTATTTGCTGCATTTTTAGATGTGGTATTTGTTTTTGCTAATTATTTGATCACCTATAAAAATGAAAAACAAGAAACTTCTCACCACAACAAAGCCATTTACTAAAACTGCCTGCTACTAAATTTCAGTTACCTAATTTATTGTCTTCTGTTTGGCTTATCAATTGAACATTTTATTTTATCATTTCCTTTTTAGTTAACAAAAGTCTCAGAGCACAGTTTTATTAGTTATATGTAGCAAAAACATGTTGTATTCTCAGCCCCCATCCTTTAATGAGTTATAACGATTAATTATTTAGTTTGTTTTCATGACCTGTTTACATTACACATATGGAGGGTTGGGCGTTGTAACTTTAGTTCACATAGGACAGGCAGAGCTCTCTAATGAGATCTACAGGCCTGCTCACTCACAATTTACAGTCAGCATGCTGAAACTTGCAAGTATGTGTCTACTCAGTCAGGACAGGTCCACCGATCCTACCTGACAAGCTAGAATTGTCCATTTTACACTAAGTGTATTCACAAAGTCAGCAAGTGGAGGAGCAGCAGGATGACAGAAATATAGAGTTCTGCCCGTGCTCATAGAGCTGGGGTTACAGTGAGTAATCTTTGTTATAATTTATACAGGCTTTTCCCAATAAACAGGCTCTAAAGGCTAAAGGGGGTGCTTCACCAACATGACACAGTTACAGTCACTGTGACAATGGGTCATACAAAACATACAAGGTCCAGAAAGGTTATGCAGGTAAAAGCAACACAGGAGTCAAGGTGAAGGCCAAAATATTTTCCAGTTCAGATATATTCTGCCCCCTTTCCAGGAAAGAGGGCCAATCAAGCAGAACTTACTCTTGGTGGCATGTGTCCAGAGAATTCATGCACATCCACTCATAAGCATGTGACCTGCTTCCAAATGGACATTGAACAAGTCTCTTTTTCACGAGGTCCCAGTTCTTAAGAACTTAGCATCAGTTCTTCTTCCTATAACCAGCATGGTGGAGGGTCTGGATCTGAATCAATATCTGATATTCTTAGATACAAGGTTAAGTTGAACTATGTGTCTGCTGCAGTCCTCTTAACTGAACAAATATCTAAAATGGACGGACAAGAGCAGAAAACTGTGCCAACAACACAAACAGAAACTTGTGGGAAATCTTTTCATAATGATCCCTGAGCAACACAGGAAGTTCCCACTGCAGGACAGGATGGCTGAAGACAGACAGGTGCTCCCTGCAGAAACCATTTAAGAAAAGGGTGAGAATAATGTCCTCCCTCTAAAACTATCATGATAAGATGAAATCATGAAACTACCATTTTGCAATAATATTTTGCAATGCAATGTGCATAAACTACCATTTTGCAATGTCACAGACCTCTATTCAACAGAAGTCTGACGAAAGACAGTGTGGAGCTGATAGAACAGGACATTGAGTTGGCCCCCCATTTGGATGAATTGGGCTTCCCTTTGGCTGCATTGCTTTGGCTGCATTACTCGCACGAGAGTGGGCAATAATCCCATATCCAGCAGTCTTTGCCATTCAGGGTCCAAACCATCAGCCCTAAAACTGGCATCTGGACTAACACAACATTCACCTGAGATGGAGTCCCCCAAAACTGTTACTGGCCAAGGCTTTGGCATTGCCAGATGACAGAAATGGCCATTGTTGACAGTGTGGCATTGCTGCACTACCACACACTATGTGTATGTCTAGTGCCAACAAGGTCACCCCAACCAGACCTGATATTGCCCAAGCCCAAGCAGGTTCAGCAACGAGCCACCAAGCAAAGAAAAGCAATGGTGCAGAAGAAGTCTGATGGTCTACCCCTGTTGTGTGTTCCTGGAACAGGAATAGGAGCCTTTGGCCACACTGAGTTCAAACGCTCGCCAACTTTGTTAATGAAGGAGCGAGGGATTCTGGCCAAGCAGATGTTCTGTTGTACCCAAAATAATGGGGCCAGCAGACTTGAATGATTCAACATTTTTACATCATGAATTTGACTTGTAGAAAAACTGTGATTAAGATAAAAAAAAAAAAAACCATCCTGGAATGGTGTAAGAGAAGTTCATTAATAAATAAGCCATGGTAACCATAGTCAGGTGGGGCTGGTGGATCTTTCCTGATTAACTGAACAAGTGCATGAAAATTTCAGTGCACTGCTCTGCAGGGGTAATGGGAAAGCCTTTAGAGCCCCTTAGAGGGTGAAGTCTGTCTGAGATAAGACCTTGGAGCAGACAATTTGATGTAAAAATCATATCTGACATTTGACTATTGGAAGTGATAAGTCAGTGTGACCTTTGGAGATTTACATTTCTCAGAGAACATTTCTACCCTTGATACAGTATCTTTTGACAGTTGGCATTAACCTAGTATATGTTTTTGGTTGTTTTTTTTTTTTNTTTTTTTTTTTTTTTTTTTTTGTTAAACCCTTTTATTTTGAAGTTTAAAAAATGTGTCAAGTTGTTCCCTACAGTTTGAGCCAATTGGACAGTATCAGATGACGTTTGGGCTTTGGTAATACTGTAAGTTATATATTTAAAGCGGATTGGGTTGTGTTACATTGATAAATTTCAAAGGTTTTCAAAACATTTTTCACACAGCCTTATAAATTCAGTTTTATAGTATTAAAAACAATGTCATGGCAGGTTTTTTTGAGTCTTGCTTGGAAGTGTGGCACAACAATCCATAGGCTACTGTGCGTCTTCAAACACAAGCCAGGAGGTTTGCTGGGTGACTTTAGATACTGGCATTGTTAAGCTCAGGCAATGCAGTCTCCTACCTGAGGCTTAAAGATTAACATGGCATCTTTGACAATGAAAAAATCAAAAACCATCTTAGCCATACAAAGGTCGAATGCACCCATGAGAGCCTCCGCAAGATCTGTGGCAACAGAGCCTCGCTTGATTGAGGATTAAAGGGCAGGCCTTTGTGTGTGTTCCTAAATATAGTAAAGACTAAATTAAGAAAAGACAGTGTCTTAATTTGAGAAGTCCTGTTTTTTTTTTTTTTNTTTTTTTTTTTTTTCTAAAGAGCTCATAACAGTACAAACAACAGCCTTTTGTGATTGTACTGAGAGGAATATTTCCTAGTTCCCATGGCCTTGTATTCCTCTCTCTCCTGACAAGCTATGTTACTATAGTCAGACATACAGTATCATTGTCTGAGATGCTTCAACGCTTATATTACTTTGTCTGTGAGCCATATTATTTTGTCTTGTTCATTCTCTAAAACTATATATTGTAAGACTAAAATCCTGGTTGGCTGAAGTTTCAAGGTTTTTACACAACATTGAAAATGAAATGTGTTATGCAAGGTCTTTTCCATTTTGATGTTAATCGTTTGCTGCACTTTTGCTAAAAATGCTGTGGATGTGGTACTGTGGTGATTAGCAAAATCAGATATGTAAGGAGCACATTGCGATTTTTGGAGCTGTCAGAGCACGCTGTTCAAAGTGTTTGGGGGAGTGAAGTTTATGGTTATACAAGCAGACATGCCTTACCATTTTTTAAAAGACTTAAATGGATTGCTTATTTGGCTTTTGTTACACATTCTTGTATACAAAAAATAATACAAGGATAAAAATAAACGTTTTATTAAAAAATATGACTGTCATTTATTTAACATTTCCACTTATCACCATCTCCATAGTGACACTTGATAAGTCTAAAGTTAATGTAATATGAACTATTTGCATTTTTAAAGGGACATATACTTTTTTTTTTTTTTTTTTTTNTTTTTTTTTTTTTTTTTTTGCTTTAACTCATTTTTATCATGCAATATAGCAGGGAGTATGTGTTGAACATTGTCAAAGTTGCAAAACTTAAGGTTCACACTTACACAAATTCATCCAGGAAACAAATAGGTCTTAAGCTATTTGCTTAATTTTTGATTTGCTTTTTACTCACATGACACAATGATTAGACACACCCCCAAAATATGAGGCTAACAAGTGAGTATTTGGCCAGAGTTTGTATCTGAGTGAGATGACCAATCAGAACAGAGCAGGCTTTTTGGGAGGTGGGCCTTAAAGAGAGTACCCAAAATGGCCTGTTTGCATTCAGTGTGCACAGCAGTACACAGCAAGGGAAAGTAAAAGTACTCATTAAAGCATTGCCAAGGATACAAAAGAGACTTCTAAATCAAAATAAGAACATAGAAATTCATATACAGTAATATGTTCTCTTTAACATTTCATTTGCATGCATGTAATTTACATGTTGATGCTGCTACTGAAGCTTCTCTTCGGATCTTACACAATGACTTCCATGCTGGCCTTATTTCTATACAGAGCAAACAGTTTGAAATATATAAGGGCAGTCAGTGAGGAAACACCACCTATAAAACGTTATTAAGCCTGATTTTTCTTTTATGGACTAGCCACATTGAATATTTATGTGGTTCGTTTTTTCTAACAGGTCAGCAGGTCAAGCATTTACGTCTGATTTTGTAAACCCAAAGCACAGATGCAGTGAATCTGAAAATGGCACAGCATGATAGATTCACAACCTTCCTTTTTGAATATTCAACAGGAAAGAAAAATAACATCAGTTAATCTTGTAAATTATTCAGCACAGTTAATATGATATTCAGCAATGGATGTCAGATGCTCACCAAGAATTTACCTTGAGAAACTAATAGGCTACTGATAAAGTACTGAAAGCCTGAGACGGATATTTATGCCAGAATACTGTCAAAATATGTACATATCAAACTTATTTATTTTCTGAGTATCTGAGATATAACAATAACCCAAAATAGCAAATTTCACATGGACTTGCTCCACCAAAAGAGCAGATTATTGTAGAGGTCTTCTTTCATGTGCTAATGTATGTGAGAAAACATGAGAGGCTTTACTGATACAATCCCAGGTTAAATTTCAGACGCTGGTTATGAAATGAATCCCTTTCCTATAAAATGAATTGCAGCATGAAAACTAATGAACCTTAATGGAAAAACAGAATTATTTTTCCATTTCCATCGTCTCCATACACGTCTACTCTCTTCACATATTCTCCTTGTGTCACTTGTTCTAATCTATGAGCGAGAAAAGTAGATTTGTGAACTTTAACAATGTGAAAAAAAAAATATTTGCTTTTAAAATCCATGGCTGTTTTAATATAATAGAATTATAGTATGCTTTCTAGCTGATACCAGGAATAATAATCATTATCATCAAGTCTATACAGTAACCTTCAGCTCTATTTGGGCTATTTTGTCACCATATTATTAGTCTCTTCAAATTTACTGGATGTAAATGTAATAATGTCATCAATCAGTATCTGACCTTGCAAATATATCATTTTTGTGGCACTGATATGCTCAGAGTCAAAGATATTTTTTTTCTTTTCAATTTAATATGTAATGACCTACTTTTAGTTTTGTAAATATGATGTCGTAAAATGCAAAGATGTGCTTAATGCGTGAAAAGTAAAGGATATATGTTTTTCCACTCAGAAGGATTACATGAAACAGGACTGTAATCTCTGAGAAACAGGTCAAACTCTCTAAGCACAGTTGAGGTTACAACACGGTTACCTTTAATCTGTCAGCACTCAAACTTGTCTCAGTTTGTCAAGGGATGCAGAGATGCAGAGAATCTGTCAGACAGAAAAACAAAAAGCTTACTGCAGTGCCACATTAAATACAGCTTAGTAAATCCCTCAAACATCCATTAATTCATTTTCAGATGACAACATCAATGGGGACAACACGAAACAGCTTCACATCTGAACCAGAATTATTCATTATAAATCTCTCTTTCTGTGTGTACAATTATTTATGTGCTTCAATTATGAATGAAGCAATGTGAACCGACCAAAAGGATGAACTACAAAAAGTTTAGCAGTTTCAAAAACATAGCTGAGTTTTTCAGTAGGATTTACTTGATGATCTTGGGTTCCTTTTGGAAAAGCCCCTGTGACTGTATAAAGAATTTATTCTGTTGCACTGTATAATGGTGTAGAAATACAGTATGGATGCTATAAGAGCAGCACCACTGTCTGATCTGCTGGTATAAAGTTTAAAAAAATAACAAAACAATTTGATCCACACACAACATTTGGATTATTTTCACAGAACAGGGCAGCTTTAAAATGATATTAGCTTTAGTGTTTTTCCATTGGTGTTCAGCATGCCATCAACAGCCAGAGATGCTCTTTTCTACGGTCTCACTGGGAGTTGATTTATACAGCAATTCTTATTCTTTGTCTGGATTTTCATTATGAATTAGCAGTGAGTGAGAAACACATCAAATAAATGAGTGTAGCTGTAGTAAACTGATGGGTTGAAAATGATATATGATCACCTAAAGTATATGTATAAGGCAAAATATACTCCATGGGACTCAGTGTAGTGGATTTTCTTTATATTTTGTTCGTATTGCTTGTTGTTGAAGAGATAACTGTGGATTAGTATCTACTTTATATATATATATATATGTATATGTATATGTATATATATGTATATATTTCATTTTAATAATGATTATTTACTCCCACAAACATCAAGTAACAGAACTCCAGTCTAAATGTGTGTGCACCAAAGAGCTTTTTATTGTGTCAGATGCAAAGGTTGGATGTAAAAAAACAGGAACAAGATCAAATAATGCAATAACCCTTCAATAATTAATACTATATTTGTAAAATGTATACTTTTAGAAGAAAAAGCATATATTGTTTAAATGACATACAGTAGATTATTTATCTCTTTATTTTTACTATGTTTACTCTGAGCAGCAAGCTGCCCAGCAGGACTCATCCTCCCTGCTTTCACTCTGCTGTTTTAAGGCTCCAACAGACTGTGGGCTATCACAAACAAAAAACAGCAATCGCCAGAGAAGTGTGAAAAAAATCCTAAAATCTAACATGGTGGTCTTGTGTTGTAATAATCATGACTCTCAATTTCTCTGTTTGTTTGTGTGTGCGTGTGTGTTGTGTGTGTGATAGAGATCCAGAGAGAGAGAGAGAGAGAGAGAGAGAGAGAGAGAGAGAGCAGCTCTGTAGCTGCCTGTTTATTTTTTCTGCTTGTAATAGTGCTATGATTCACCAGGCATTTATCTCACAATCTGACATGCATAAAACTTGATATTGTACGGTCTGACACAGATAGCATCTTGTGACACACAATGAACTCATGAGATTGCTATAATCACAGTCAATAAGAGCCTTTAAAGTGGCTGCTTTCAGAATGTTCACATCACATTACACTGCGCAACCCTAAATTGATCCTACATAATTTGCACTAGAACTGCAAAATTATGTAATGAGACAGAGAAAACCAGAACAACATATGCCAAAACTGCCAAAAATATACATGGTCACAAGTTGATAGGATACAACCTCAGCAATCACAACTGAATCAATAATACAGCCTCACACAGGCTCAACAAAAGTCACATTGTGTGTGTGTGTGTGTGTGTGTGTGTGTGTGTGTGTGTTTTACCAGGCTGTTGGATTGTGTTAGACTGTAATGGGGCTTCCTGTTGCTTTGTCCACATGTATCAGTTTCTAACGGTCAAATGTAATTTATTATCCAGGCAGATGATCTAAGTAGAAATAAAGAAAGCTATGGTGTAATTGATATCATAGGTGTCATTTACATTGGGGACGCTGGGGACATGTCCCCACTACTTTTTGAAATGGCCAATTTTGTCCCCATCACTTTTTAAAAGCATAATTTGTTNTCCCCACTACTTTTTGAAATGGCCAATTTTGTCCCCATCACTTTTTAAAAGCATAATTTGTTAAAATGTTCTGAAAAACAGCTTGTACCAAGAAACGTTAACTAACAAATTAGAACATTTTGAGAACGGTTTATTTGATAAAATACAATTCAATGTAAATATATAAGAAACAAATGTGCTTTCTGTTTCTATTTTGTCATATTTTAGGGCAGTGATATAGATATATTGTTATGACTGGGCTGAATGACATGCACTGGTGATTTCTACAGTAGACATTGTTCGATTGATATAGAATAGCTGATGAATAACTGATGGTTAAAACAGTTGATATCTTGACTGCTGACAGCTCCTCTGAAAACAGAGTATATTGTAAAGAATGCTTACAGCGACTCCATCTCCTCAGGAGACTTAGTAGTCTTGGAGTGTGTCTATTCTATTCTATATAGTATTGCAGCTGTGGATATGATGCATATGGATGACTGTTGCGTGTGCAGTCGACGTGCGTTTTATGCCGAGTATTTTCGTATTGTTGACTCTAGTAGCCTAGGCTACTTTTGATGTGCCATTATGCAATTTTTTCCCTGCCGTAATTATCTACTCTGACATATCAATCCCCCCATTACATTGCCTAAAATCGCAAATGTTGAAAACTATTCCAGGGTTAAAATGTTTGTACATCTGAGCCCTTATGTCCCCACCACCTTTCAACACAAAGTGACGCCCTTGATTAATATGTTTCAGTCTGCCTCCTGACACACCCCCTAATTTTCAGGCACAATAATTGCACCTTAAACAAAATAGTTTCCCAGTCTGCCAACGTGCACCTCTCATAAATTCTCCATCAATGAATTTATGCACATACTGTATGCTTCATAGTTTGTTGTCTCTTCACCGCTTTGTCTTCAGATTGTCTCTTCAATGTACTTGCTCCAAAATACAGCTAAATAGGCCACCCAACACAATATCTGACAGTGATTCCATGTTGATCATATTACCTTTTGGGTGTCCTTCACAGCTCATAAAACTCAGTGTTACCTCTGAAAGTAGGCTGGTGTAAATATTGAGGTCTGAGGACATTGTTAATAGATTTTCTGATGACACATTTCATCCAGGCATTGATTGTAATTGCTTTATGCACGAGAAGTAATAGTGCGAGGGCTTTAGAGACAGTGAAAATCCCTTGAAAATAGAGACCTATGAAATTAAATCTTGGTTTTCAATTTTCTCTCCCATAAGAGCTAAGCAATTAAATGGATTTAACCCAGAACTAGATAATAAGAACATAAATAAGTTTCAAAAACTAATTTCAAGCATCTTATTTTCTCTTGAATAGGCTTCATTAAAAAGTAGAATTTTTTTGTTTAAATGATATGGTATGTATCATTTAACATATTTGACCAGATGCTGATATTTTCTCCGTCAAATATTTGGATACAGACATGTTTTGTTAGTTCTGTTTCATCACTCCTTATATTCTCTACAGTGGATTTTAATGACTTCAAAGTTAAAGTATACTAGTTTTTCAGATTTAATTTGAGGGTGTTCATATCCATATTTGTCAAGTAGTAATTAGAATTACCTTAAAACCTTTGTTTTTGGTTTTTGTTACGTATTATGTTTTTTTTAGCTTCAGTTCTTTCTTATTTATGAGCTTTTTTTTTTTTGTTCTGGTCTTCACAAACATCTGCTCATTTGGACTAAAGTCAGGTGACTTACTGAGCTGGATCAAAAATAAATCTAACTTTTTATTTGCAAGGTACCATGTACAGTACTAAGCAAATGTTGTAATTTGTTGTGTTGAATGTCAACAGCAACTAATTTACATCTGATGTCACTTGGCAGTGCACAATTGAAACACACATACTAATGTTGCACACTAATGCAGAACACAAATCATGCACAACATTACCTAACTTATAAAAAACTTCTTTTCTGTGGCTGAATGCTTGGGAGAGACTACGTATGAAGGGGGTAATGATTCCTACATTGTTCCCCAATCTGGATGTGAAAACACTCCAACCCCCTTACAGCTGACAGCTGGCACTTTAACCTTCATCATTGTTCCATTGCAAATCCAGTGAGCTTCAGTACAAAACAAAAACAACAGAAGCTGTGTCACCGTCCAAATACTTACAGAATTCACTGTCAAACCACAGCAGGTTCAGCAGTTTACTCACATTTCCTGAAACAATAGACCTTCATGTGGTATTTATTGTCCTTTAAGAAGTCATTTCGACACCTGCGAATCAAGCAGATTAAATTGATGAAGTGGTTTGTTTAAAATAATATGACCCATGCTTCATTTCCTTTGATATATTGGTTGTGCTGAGCTGTGTCGGACTAATTTTCATTATAAATAAAAGTCTGTTAAAATGTTTTTCTACATAACTGCATCTGCAAACTAAACATGGCCTGTTGTTAATGCTCTAACCTGCACCCCCCCCCCCNCCCCCACCCACCCACTCCTGTCTTTTTGTTTTCTTCACTGGATTTATGATAACGACAGACTAGAATTACACAGCAGAACTGTCTTGAATAGCAGAGACAGCGATTACCCTTCCTGATCTTTCTACAGACAAGAGTAGTTCAGTGCAAAACCCACCCTGAGGGCTTCACCGCCTCAGCACTGAAAGACTCCATATTAGCATTACTCACAGAAAACAACTAAGACAGTTTTATCCACCTTGACTCTCCACTTGACCTGGAAAAAAGGGAATCTATTGGTAGATTTGGGCCTGATACCACAGTGATGAGTATTCTGGAAAAAAAGAAAAGAAAAGAAAAGAAAGAGACATATGCCAACAGGTACAACACTGTTCTTGTTTCTCGGTTAAACAACTGAAAACTCGAAAATCAAAATCCTTAAGTCTGTGAGAGCGTGAAACGTAGGAGATCTGGTGTCAGCTGGAAGTGATAATTTGGGGAGAGGAATTTGTGAGATGGCTAAATGCAGATAAGAGTGGCCATTTTTTTTTCATGTTATCTTAACACAGTTTTTGTAGTGAGTATAAATGTAAAATGCAGGAAGAATGAAGGGCAGGGAGTCATCAAAATTCAGTTGTTTGTCACACTACAGTTGTACATGCTGAAAGTATTATTCTACGCCTGAATCTACTGAATAACTACTCGAATACCCCCCTTCTTCATCACCAAATTAAGAACCATAAATAATGTATTGGTGTGTGTGTCATAGATGGAACTGGCATGCAGAGTTGATGTGTCAGATCTTCTACTTCCTGTCATTCATCCATCTAACTACATACCTCTACCTATTCTGTCAATCCATCTATCCATCATCCATCCATCCATTCATCCATCTACTGATATACCTACCTACTTAGCTACCAACCTAACTACTCAATCCATCCATCAACCTACCTACCCATCCATCCATCCATCTTCCTATCTACTGATCTACCACCTACCTACCTCATCCATCCATCCATCCATCCATCCATCCATCCATCCATCCACCCATCATCTACCTATCTACCTACCCATCCATCTATCCATCATCTACCTATCTACTGATCCACACCTACCTACCTAACCTACTCCAGCCATCCATTTATCCATCCAACATCTACTGACCTACCTACTTACCTACCTACCTACATATTCCGTCCGTCCATCCATCCATCCATCCATCCATCCATCCATCCATATGCTGATTATTCATGTCATCATTCATGTGCTGATATTAGGCATGACATCTGTCCTGCATTTGAAGAGCAGGATTCTGGGTGGTGGTGTGCAGCAGAGGAATAAGATGAGGGAAGAGAGTTAAGCATGACTTATGTGATAGGAAAATGTGAAATGTATAACAGCAGGGTTGGCTTGTCAAATGGGTCAGTGGCCATGGGGACGTTCTCAGCAGTGGCAGGCAAGTTATACAAGGTGCGATAAGTAGGTCAGTAAATAAAATAAAACTCTCTTACCAAAAATATATAAAAATTTATCAAAGTGATGCTGCTGCATTTGCAAGGATACAAATTAAATATTCTGATTCACTATTCTAAAGCATCACAGAATTATGTGGTCTGTAATAAACAGGGATGCAGCCAGCCTTTTTAATTTATAATATATTAATGGACTGATTTCAAGGATTTTAGCTGTAAGGTTTAAAGAAGATTAGTTAAATCCCATCTCTTCTCATAAAATTAGAAGGCATTTATTGGACATTTGATTTTACAGATTTTTAAGGATTAGCAACAGACTGTCTTAATATCTCAGTATGTGCCAAATTAGCCTTCAGCTGTGTGCTGCATACTCTACAATTCTATATTGTGTGGCCAAATGCCAACCAGCCTTCCAAAAGAGAGAGATATGCAGGTGAAGAAGATGAAGACAAAGGAGGTGACACACTTCTTTCCAAGCTCAGAATGCAAAGCACACCAGGAGGGAATTGACCCATTTCTGATCCTTTCATCTTTTTATTCTCTTTTCAAAATGATAATAGGTGAAAAATGTTATTTATATTTTTTATATATATACAGAATGGCAAATCACCTTTTTTAGCTTATTTAAAATGGGGGAAAATATCTACAAATTTATTTCATTGCATGCCTGTGTCTCCAGTCCTGTCACCACTGCATATCTGATATTAATTAAATTAATTTTTAGTTTCATTAATCTTCATTAATATTTTATGTCATTCATTGGGCTTTCACGGCTCTTCTTTGCAGACAGCTGTGTATTTTTTAGAAATATGCTTCACATTTTTACCTTAATCTTGGCCACTTTCCCTCATGCTTAATGACACATTTCAGCTAACGAAGAACAGAAACAAATTTGCATTTCAGGTATGAAATTAGCTGTAAAATTCACAAACACCTGTGGCTAACTGATAATGATGTACAATATGCTGTAAATACATATAAAAAGCATTATTTACCACATTTTCTTTTTATACACTACAGTATAAGCACGTTCCATACTATATTATTGTACTCCTCTTACTATATCTGAGCAATCTCTGCATATCTGTAAACACAAAATCCTTAAAGTGGTGTGTCAGATTATTTTGAAATATTTTATTGCAACACTAAACCTTCAGATGACAGGAAGTTGCAAGCGAGATGGAGCGAGTGTGAGAAAGAGTAAGAAAAAGGAAAAGTGAAGGAGAAGGCAGCGAGGGACGGAAGGGATGAGAGGTTTTATTGTGAAACCTGTGCTGTAGTCGTGTTTGATAATCTGAAAGCTGTGGGTGGGTAGACAGCAGGAAAACACCATATTGATGGGACTGTTTTATTCTTTCTTTGAAAAAAAATACCTTGAAGAGAGAAAACAGGACACTGAAAAGGCACAGGCTGCTTCTACTGTTGCCTTCAGAAGGATGAAAAGGTATGTGTGTGAGGGTTTGCATTTACCATAAGGTGTTGCCTTCAGTTTACCATTAATGTCTCAAAACACACATCAGCTGGAAGAGTACTCCTAGTGGCTCAGTGGGGCATTTTTTGATATTTCCTGTTCTCTAAAATTGAAAAATGAAATAAATGAATAATAGAAGTGATATGCATCAGCTCAGTCATGAATAAATGCAGGTTCTTAACCTTCCTGTTGGATCTGAGCCTTGAATGTTCAGTAAAATAGACCTGTGATAATTGATCGTCTCTCTAAATTTTTACAGTGTGGATCAACAGCAGCACTTAACCCGAGCTCTACCTGTTGGTATGACATTCCCCACTTCAATTTGTAAGAATGGCTTTGTATGTGTGCTTGTGCAGACCTACGTGCATGTTTGTGTAGGAGGGATTTTACCTCTGACGCTGTGTCTGTTGAACACTGGGATTGAATTCTTCAAAACAGAGTAATGCTTGGGACTCAACGCCCACAGGGTCAGCATTTTTTGCACATTTTCCTTAACAAAAATTGGAAGACAGTGGTATAATTAGACTTGGTAACAAGTGATCATAAGTCAAATTATGGTTATTTTTATTCAGACATTAGAATAATACAAGCCTGTCAGGCCAACACAACTTGTTCAGAAGATGCAATGTTAATAAGCCTTCTTTTAGAAAAATTACTACCTGTGATACTACCTACCTGTAACTCTTTCAGAGGCATTTCCCATGTTCATAGTTACATTTATGGAAACGCAGACTTTATCGGGAACTGAATAATGATACCAAGCCGTGTCTCCATTTGCACTAAGATAATTCAAGCATTCATCTAAGTTGAGGCTAAATGTGAGCCATTTTCAAGGTCACAGTAATCATGTTGAATGAAACAGAACTCTCACTGGGAATATGAAATTAATCTCTGCATACATTTAAGCAGTGCTCAGCATTATTCTCCAAAGAAGATTCCATGGGCCCTTTTTGGATATGCTGAGATAAAAAGATTACAAAGAAAATGTTTGTACTGTCTAAAGCTTTAGCTCAGGTAGTACAAAGTATATTTCAAGACACCAAAATATGATGTAAATACACTCCTTCCAAAAGAAACTACAGCAATAAAAGCCTCTCACAAATACCTGTCATCTTTTTTAAAATATAGAAATTCATTAATATTAATACATTTCAGATCTTGGTCTCTGTCTGTGCAGTGAACATTGTCCTATTACTGTCTTCACCAGATAAAAAAATACCGAAGGAAAATAAAAGTACTTCCAAGACCACCTGCCCTGCTCCAAAATAAATAATTTGATGGATAGCTTTTTTTTCTTATTCTTGAACTACATTTCAACATTTAATATTGTGTGCTATTATTCATTGCAAAGATAAGTCATTATCCTGCTATTTGAAGAACCAGTTTGGTTCTTGAGGGAACACATTTTCCCTCAATATTTTTGGTTTCTTTGTGGTTCTCTGTACCGTCAAATGCCATAGCTGTGTAAAGAGCCAGACTTACCTGTTCAAGGTGCATTTCTGACTATTATGAGTTACAATGTTCCATTTTTTTTTTTTTTGTTTTGGTAGTTCTTTGGTTATTTTCATGAATGCAGGCACAAACAAAAATGAGGACAAGCAAAAAAAGACACCCACTTCTAAAATAGAGATGATAATAGGAGAAAAATATCCCTATAGTAATGCATTTGAGCCAATGATTGTTTTTTGTTTTTTTATACTATACTATACTATATATATATATATTATGCTCTTCTCTCTCTCTCTCTCTCTCTATACATATATATACACATATATACATATATATATATTATGCTCTTCTCTCTCTCTCTCTCTCTCTATACACATATATATATATATATATACACACACCTGTATATTATGGCNCTCTCTCTCTCTCTCTCTCTATACACATATATATATATATATATACACACACCTGTATATTATGGCTCTTCAAGAGGTCAAAGACAGATTTTGTGAAAATGCTACACTACACAGACCGGCTGCCCGCATTCCCTGTGTCTCATGGATGATAATCATGAACATATTATCAAGGTGCACCTGAGAGTTTCAGGTTTGGTGAAGTTAGGGTGGTATCTATGTCATTTGCAGATGTTGTCATCCTTGTGGCTATCAGACCATGACCTCTTACAGTTTGTAGGCAGATGCACTGTAGCCAAGATGAAGATCAGAACCTTCAGGGCTGAAACTAAAGCTCTCACCTGGAAAAAGGCAAATTTCTCACTCCAGAATAAAGAGAGCAGCAGAGGAGAAGAAATCAGTAGCCTGCGAACTTATTCAAAACTGATGGTAAAAAGGGATGTGAGACTGATGCGTGGTAAAGAAAGAACTGAATAATGAAGCAAAGATCTTAATTTAGGGCACAGTAATTGCTCTAACCATCATGGATGGTGACAGTCTTTAAGTGGTGATCAAAATGTTAAGATCACATAAACAAGGGACTGAGATGAGGATAGAACATGATAGATTTAGGAACTCATAACAACCTAAAACCTGTGGAAAATGCTGAGGAAACAGGCTTCAGGTTAAATAGATTAGTGTAGTGCCCGTTCAAAATGTGCCTGTTCAGAACGGGCCAGACTTCATGGTGTGCGCTGCTTTTCCCTTCAAACAAAGCTAGAACTTAATTAACTTTTACAAATCCATTTCCCTTCAGTGTTCAACAACTAACTATTGATCTGTAACTGTAGATAATATAACATTAGCGTAGTTTTGTTTGGTGGCTTACAACAGTAGCAGCATGGCTATCGTAGATTAGCAATACTAGCTATCTTGGTTGCAAACAATGGTGTTATCTCTTGGTAGCATTGTTGGCTATTGTTAGCTCCAGTACAACATAAAGTTGAGCTTCCAATATAGGGACACATAACTAATTTTTACCTGCACAGCGCCCTCAAAACTTCATCTTGAGATCTAGCTTTGTTTGCTGTATGGGGTTGGGTTGAGATGTGCCACTGGATTGGAGCATATGCTGCCATGCCCTGAGCGTATCCCGCCTCGCGGACTACTTTTTACCAGCACAGCTCAATTCAAGAACCACTCATCCATACAACTTCACATGTGACACTGCACATCCTTGGGTCCTGAGCAATGAACCTGCCTAATATCAACTTCATACAGTGTCGGGTTCTAGAGATATTGGTGCCACAGACAGACAGACAAAGATTCCTGCCTTTACAGTTAGATTTTTAGACTTAGTATGACTACAGTAAATTGAATTCCAGCAATACAAATTAAAAACCAATTACAACCACGATTGATTATATTAAAAAAAAACAAAAAAAAAAAAAAAAANAAAAAAAAAAAAAAAAACATTCCTTACAGGAACAGTTACAAAGTCTGGGACTAAACAGAATCTCCTGTGTTTCATTTTCTAAAAACACAGTCACTCTGTAAATCAAAAATACGAGTGAGCAAACATGTTATTCATGAGGTTCTCACATATTGCTTTACCTGCAGGATACCACCTGCACAAGATTGATGCTAGCATCATCATCCTCAGGTCCTCTTTTTCTCCTCCTCTGTCTCAAATTGTAGCTACATTAATCACATAACACATCAACTTTAAGTCTTTCCTGAATTAACGCATCATCACTATAATGTGTCATCTATATTAGGCCTCAAGCCTCCACTGTCTCTCTGCCTGCCTTCAATTCCATCGGTTTGTCTGTTGTCTGTCTGATTTTATTAAGTTTCTGGAGAAACTTAATAAAATCCTTTAATAGTGTCATTAACAACATTGTTCACATCATAATAGTACTAATTAAGATGGTGCCGACCTATGATGTAATCACAATGGTTTGGGGGAAGAGCTGTGACCTTGGTAGGTTGTTAAATACTCCATTATAATAAAGTAATTAAGCAGTGACCACCATCGTTCTTTTCAGAAGTGCATCGGCAGATAGAGTCTCACATAGACTAAAGACTTCATACTCCATCTAAATCAAAATGAGTATAAATCACACCAAAATTGTTCTATATAAGCCTTAAGATTGAGTTCTCATGATAAACAGACTAGAAGTAAAGGTGAAAATGACAAAATGACAATGCATGCTTAAGGACAAAGGTAGTGTGAAAAAGGTTTTTAAAATTTAATCAAACCTGAGGCAATTGTACTTTTGGTTGAAAAAAGCTCAGCTGGAAAAATTATTTTAAGTAGAAGCTTAAGCTGAAATTCCAAATGGTACAAGCAAAGCTCAGCTTCGTGTGAATATGAAAAGAATATGAAGGGGTTATCAGTCACACACATTTGTAAGAACAAATCAGTTGTAAGATATTTTCATAAATTAAGCCCATATAATCTATTAACAATGTATTTCAATTTATTGCTGCTTCTACAGTTACGTTATATGGAATGAAACTTTCTATGCATTTGGAATCTAACTGGATGAAAATATTGAAGGCGTGTGCATCACTCTGTTTAGGTGTGTTTGTGCATTAATTTTGCAAGTACATTACATCTGAAAAAAACTATCATGCAAATTTCTGCAGGACCTTATGATGAGGTTCTATTAGGAGACTACTGGATCCCCAGTAGATAGGAGACAAAGAAACTTCTATTTGGTGTTATGTCAGCACCTTTCCTTCTAAGCCATTGAACAGACACCCATGGCAAATGTCAGAAAACAAATCATTTTGCTTTTCTCTGCACAAAACCTGCCAGTTATACAGCAGCGTGCAGTATGCAGTCAGGCTGCAGGTAGAGGCAATTGGATTCTTCCTCACCAATGGCTCCAGGAGCTATCGCCTCCTATCCAGGCCTATGAAGCCAGAGGAGGATTGAGTTTGAAAGATGATAATAGACTCCTGAGGAAACTAATCTATTTCTAAAGAAGAAAGGAGTATGAATTCTCTGCCTTGCCTTCTCCGCCCTCTACCCCATCCCTCTACCTTTCACTATTTCTCTCAGCAGCAGCACTACAGGTCAATTTTGCAATTGAAATGTACCAATTAAATGAACTGTGGACAGCATGGCAGCTATTATAGGTGAAGAGAGGCAGCGCTGACAAAACATTCTTCTCTAGATATAGGTTAAAAAAGCATTGGAACATACTGTACATGTCTCAGAGAGCTTGTTAAAGGTCTGAAGCACTTTTATATAAAAAACAAATTTGCTTGTGAAACACTGAAATATTGCAATTGTAAAAGCTGTGTAGTTGCTTCTATTTTCAATTTAAATTCAAGCACTAAATATAACCTTTCTGGTTACCCCATTTCAAAGAAGAGCACAGAAAATGCAACCTGTACTGTGTACAGTGAATTACAGTGTAATATACTTAAGAAAATTACCACTTACGTATATCTACAGCTCAAATATATTAAGCATAAAAATACAATTAAATTAACAGCAAACTTTAACAACATATATCCCAGCTATTTTCTTTGCCTTCTACAATTCTTGGCAGTGACATTGGTAGTTTAAATATATCATTATTAGTGTTAATAAATGCAACTTAACAGATAAAAATATCAATTAGTATTCTCAAAACTGATGCATGTGCTCCCTTATGTAAGCACAGTGTCTTGTCAATATATTAAAGTACTTAATGTTTCCACACAGTCATTAGTGTTTGTTTCTACCCTGTGTCCTGCACTGTGTGGACGCAACACTCCATCGCATACTGGAGCTTGTAAAGTCCATCGGTTGTTACCTTTCGTTCCTTGATAAATTAGCTTTGCTGTTGCTTTTGCTCCGAGTTCTTCAAACTTAGGTCTTGAAGGTCTCATGCTGCGAAATGGCAGATGTTATGAGGTCACGAGCACGTGTAAACAAGGTAATATCAAGACCCAGATGGCTCCTGTCAATCTCCCATGAGAGCTGGATCTGCTCTCCATTTCAGAATCCTCCCCATATGGATAATGATGATGACGGTGATGATGATGTTTGTGATCACTGGCCACATCTGGGCTCACTGAGGAGAGAGCAGATAACAACATTTTCACAGTCATTATCATGAACATTATCAATGTGATTTCATAAGACATGTTTCACTGTTTGCATGTTAACCTGAGGTCACACAGATACATAGCAATAAAATCAGATGCTACATACAGGTCAGTAAATGTTATTTAATGGACACTGAACTTGCATTATTGTGTAATTATACTGAAGTAAATGATACTAATTTGTGTACATAAAGAGTATGCTGATGATAGAGAATGTGAATATAATATGCTCCCTGATTCGCAACAGGTGTAGGTGTCAGAAGTCTTTTTCATTAAAACTGAATTTAATGTTAATTTTAAATTAACTACCATACTTCCAACAGAATAATGTTTTGTATAAACATGCTATAAATCCCAAGGACCTCAGGATCTCCATTTTTTGTAAACATTCAGAAATGAGTCTTATGCATTTGGCAAATTTCATAAAATACAAAATTACATATGTTCACTATAATCACTATAGTCATAAACTTCACATAGGCACCATACATCTTTTATAGCTATTAAGTTATTAAGTTATATTATCTTAATTTTTTCTCCACCCCATTTAAGTTGAGTTGACAGCTAAGAAACACCTTCAGCATCTCAACCACCCAATGCATAACACATCACGTCGTAACACACATCCTGGTTGATCCTCTATGCTAACAGCAAAGAGTGTTTGTGTCAAGGTGCTTAAGTTGGATGCCAGTATAAAATACAAACTATAATAGTCTGGAATAGTTTTTAACTAACAGGAATTTCTTGAAAGGAAGTAGGATTTTTAGTTCTTCAAATGATAAATGCCTTTCTTTTAATGTCAGATGCAGGAAAATGTTAAATTTGAGCTCTTGTAGACATTAGTTTGGCATTTGACATATTTTGAATTATCGTATGACAGATGCTGCTCTGAACTGATGAATTGCTTCTGTCTGGTATAAAATTATCTGTTGTAGCTCTTCATTCTCTACTGTTCACATTACATGAGACGTACAGGTCATTTCTGGGTCCAAAACTTATTTATTTCTTGTTTTAATATGTTCTGAAACTTCTTTCATTATTATGCAAATGATGCACAGCTATATGTGACTACTCTACCTAATGTCTCAAATTACGTACAGGTATGTTTCTCATGGTAAGAAGAGCAATTATAAAGATTAAAGATATGTGCCCACATGTCCGACGGCATATTAGGGCAATATAAGATGGGGGGGGGGGGGGGGGGGGG